>JAGFNQ010001933.1:122122-247151 GCA_024364735.1 Boesenbergia rotunda | reverse complement strand
TTCAATTATGATAAATTTTAGATTTAGGAATTTCAAAGTTTGGAAATCCTCATGAAATTTCGCAAACTTTTGAAATATCCTAGTTTCTGAAATTTTATGATAATTGTGAAAACTTCCCATTTTTTGGAAACTTTCCAATTTTGGAAATTTCCTATTTTGGAAATTTTCCAATTTTGGAAATATGTAAGTTTTCTTTGTACCAGAAACTTACAAATATTCTGAAAGCCTTTTATTTTTGGAAACTTTCCATTTATGGAAAGCTCGCAATTTTGGGCACTTTCTTTCAAGAAAGTCTAGACAAATTTATGGAACATTAATTGACAATTAAATTCGAATTGGTCTTTAAATTATTAACCAAAATTCTTTACTTTGGGGAGTGCCTCGGGGAGCCACCCAAATTAAAGTAGTTATTGTAATTTAATTTCCTATTTGAATAAGAATTGTCAAGTTTAATTGGCTACGCCTCGGGGAGTGGGGCCAAATTAGATTTGCGACAAATTTCTTTTCTTTGGGTATCTGAGCCTCGGGGAGCCACCCAAAGAAAATAATTTGTTGTAATTAATTAGTCCATAAATAAAATATGTGATCAAATCTTGAAAAATTTTGAAGTGATTCTCAAACGATAATTTCCTTATTTGATTTCTTACATATTGTTGTCTCCAAAATTAATTAGGAAAATTGTTTCCTATAGAGTTTATTTCCTTAAATAAGATTTTCATGAAAATAATATGTGGTTGAATTAAGGGAATCTGTCTCTTAATTTAATAAGATTTGATTTAGAGAAATCAAAGTCTTAAACATATTATTTCCGAAATTGATTATGACAATTTAGGAAATTGTTTCCCAAAACAATTCCTTAAATAAAGTATGAAATTAGAATTAGAAAATCCGGTTCCTAATTCAATTAATGAGACTTGATAAATTAAGTCACATACATACTTTATTAAGGAAATCGTTAGAACATGACATAATTATATGTCATGAATGTGCTTAGAAAGAAAAGGATGAGACCCAAAACCCCTTACAAAATATTAAGGCAACACCTTCCATTAATATGGTTAGAACCGGAGTTTTGTTTCTCGTTTGGGTTGATGGACACATCCATGCCCGGCTTGAACCTCAACATGTTCAAACCATAGAATTAGTTTATGATTAATATAGTTGGAGTCAGAGGTCAATCCTTAGTTTTGGTTGTTGGACACATCCAAGCCTGACTAAACGGTTGAATGAGCTCCAACCATATTAAAACTATTTCTTGATTAATGGGTCAGCCTTAAGCTTGGAGCATCGATTTGTTGTGCCACAGCCAAGGTCGATGTAAAAGAGGTGCAGTTGGGTGCTATGTATATTGTTGCATACTTGTTAATGAGTTAACAACCCAATGATTTATGCAAACATTCAATTAGTTGATAGCATAAAGTGGTAGTTACATATATGTGATATGTAATCGGTATAATTACCTACCTTCATAGCTAAGGATAACTTGATGGCCACAGCCATGGTTGTTCTTATCTATAGTTGGATATCAACCTATTTGGAGATGCTCCTACGATCTCCCGAATTGATAAAAAGGGTTATTCAATTCAAAAAATAAATAGGATTTAATAAATGTATATTGATGAATTTTTATCATTCTTATCACATAAACTCAATTTGTATTTCTAGGATAATCACCTGATCATGTCTTCTCTGAATTTGCGTTCCATTTTGGACACCAATAAGCTGACTGGGCCAAACTTCATGGACTGGCTTAGAAACCTGAGGATAGTCCTCAAGGCAGAAAAGCTTGCTTATGTCCTTGAAGAACAACTTCCCAATCGTCCTCCTGAAGATGCAACTCCAGACCAGTTTCCTGAGTTGCTCAACCTGCTGAAGACTGTAGAGCCTTCTGTAAAGCAGGATCAGAAGACGGTACTGTTAGTTGGTTCCTCAAAGAAAGATTCTAAGAGGAAGCCCAAAGAACAAAATAAGGGATGGAAGAAAAAGGCCAAAAAGACTGAAAAGGCACCAAAAGGCACTTGCCATCACTGTGGCAAGGAGGGCCACTGGCGAAGAAACTGCAAGGTTTATCTTGAGTCCTTGAAGAAGAAGACATCCGATGCCCCATCCTCTTCAGGCATCTTCGTTATTGAATGTCACTCTATTTCCTCGTACACCTGGGTACTTGATACTGGGTGTAGCTCACATATATGTAATGACATACAGGGGCTAAGGAATAGAAGAAGACTCGTCAAGGGAGAAACGAATTTGCGAGTTGGAAATGGAGCAAAGATTGCTGCTGTTTCCATCGGAACATATTTGCTAAAGCTCCCTGCTGCACTTGTCTTAGAATTGGATAATTGTTATTTTGTTCCTTCGTTAATAAAGAACATTGTATCTATTTCATGCTTGAATGAAAAGGGTTACCATTTAACTTTCAGTAACAATTGTTGTTACATAACTTTAAATGGTGTTCTTTATGGGACTGGAACATTATGCAATGGTATCTACACGTTAGATTTATCCGGTGACATTTTCAATATCGAAGTTAGCAACAAACGTGCTAGAATAGATAATCAAATAGACTCCTATACGTGGCATTGTCATCTTGGCCATGTAAGTAAGAAACGCATGACCGAACTACACCGATGTGGAATTCTGGAATCATTTGAACCCGGTTCATTTGATACATACGAATCATGCTTAAAAGGCAAGATGGCCAAATTACCCTTTTCCGAAAAAGGTAAACCAGTGGGAGAATTGCTTGGTCTAATACATACTGATGTATGTGGACCAATGTCAACTCTTGCACAAGGAGGCTATAGCTACTTCATTACCTTTATCGATGATCACTCACGATTCGGGTATGTGTTCTTAATAAAACACAAATCTGAAGCTTTTGAGAAATTTAAAGAGTTCAGAAGTGAAGTAGAGAAACAGCTTGGCAAAAGTATTAAGATACTTCGATCCGATCGGGGTGGTGAATACTTAAGCCAAGAGTTTCAAGATTATCTTAGGGACAATGGGGCATTGTCTCAATGAACTCCGCCATATACACCACAGCATAATGGTGTATCTGAGAGACGTAACCGAACCTTGATGGACATGGTTAGATTCATGATGAATCATGCAACTCTTCCAAAATCCTTTCGGGGCTATGCGCTTAAGACAGCTGTTTACTTGCTAAACAGAGTCCCGACCAAGGTAGTCTCTACTACTCCATATGAGACGTGGAATAGTAAGAAACCTCACTTAACTTACCTTAAGATATGGGGTTGTCCTGCTTATGTGAAGCGGACTGTATCAGACAAATTGGATGCTAAGTCTGATAAATGTCTATTTATTGGATACCCTAAGGAAACAAAGGGTTACCAATTCTATCATCCCTTAGAACAAAAGGTGTTTGTTTCAAGGCATGCTGTATTTCTGGAAAAGAATTTCTTTTACAAGAAAACAGTGGGAGTAGTATTGAACTTGAAGAAGTTCAAGAAACTCCAATAGACATTACAGAGACACCTAGTCTAGACCCACAACCAATAACTCATAATGATGAGCTATCGGTTGAACCTAAAACAACACCACTTCTTCGTAGATCTGATAGGACACGCAATATTCCAGAGAGATACGGATTTCTCGTAAGTGAATCGAACGACGTGTTACTCATTAGCGATGACGAACCTATCAGTTATGATGATGTTCTGAAAAGTTCAGAAAGGAACAAATAGCTTGAAGCCATGAAGTCGGAAATAGATTCCATGTACGAAAATCAAGTATGGGACTTGGTTAACCCACCTGAAGGGATTAAGCCCATAGGGTGCAAATGGGTTTTCAAGAAGAAAACCGACATGGAAGGTAATGTTGTTACCTTTAAGGTTAGACTAGTGGCAAAAGGATATCGTTAGAAACAAGGAATTGATTATGACGAAACCTATTCGCCAGTAGCTATGCTTAAATCCATTCGGATGCTCCTGGCCATAGCAGCTCATTATGATTATGAGATATGGCAAATGGATGTGAAAACAGCTTTTCTTAATGGAAACCTGCTTGAGGATGTATACATGATACAACCTGAAGGTTTCACATCGGTTGATAAAACCAAAATATGCAAGCTTCGACGATCCATATATGGACTGAAGCAAGCATCCAGGAGTTGGAACATCCGTTTTGATGAGACAATCAAAGAGTTTGATTTCTCACAAAATCCTGACGAACCTTGTGTGTACAAGAAGGTTAGTGGGAGTGCAGTCGTATTCCTAGTATTATATGTCGATGACATATTACTTATAGGAAACGATATATCAGTCTTACAGTCGGTTAAAATTTGATTGTCCAAAACTTTCTCCATGAAAGACCTGGGAGAAGCAACCTATATCCTTGGGATTAGAATCTATAGAGATAGATCAAAACGGTTGCTTGGTCTTTCGCAGTCTACATATATAGACCGAGTGCTAAAAAGGTTTAGCATGTCAGAATCCAAGAAAGGTTACCTTCCCATCAGGCATGGGATCAACCTTTCAAAGTCTATATGTCCGCACACAGAAGACGAGAGGATTTGCATGAATAAGATTCCTTATACATTCGCGATAGGATCTATCATGTATGCTATGTTATGTACTAGGCCCGATGTATCGTATGCTCTGAGCGTCACAAGCAGATACCAGTCTGATCCAGGAATGGATCATTGGGCGGCTGTCAAGACAATCCTTAAGTACTTAAGAAGAACTAAGGATGTGTTCCTAATATATGGAGAAGGAGATATGATAATACGTGGGTATACAGATGCCAGTTTCCAGATAGATAAGGATGACTCCAAATCTCATTCCAGATACGTATTTATTTTGAATGGAGGCGCAATAAGTTGGAAGAGTTCCAAACAAGACACCGTAGCGGATTCTACCACGGAAGCGGAATATATTGCAGCTTCGGAAGCAGCAAAGGAAGCGGTCTGGATCAAGAAGTTTGTCTCAGAACTTGGCGTAGTTCCAACCATTGATGAACCAGTGCCGGTTTACTGCGACAACAATGGAGCTATTGCATAAGCAAAGGAACCAAGGTCTCATCAGCGATCCAAACATGTGCTTCGCCGCTATCATCTGATCAGAGAGATTATAAGTAGGAATGACATACAAATTGAGAAAATTCCCACTGAAAGGAATTTAGCGGATCCTTTAACTAAGGCCTTGCCTCAAAGCAAGTTTAAGGGTCCTGTGGTATTGGATACCGTAGAGATTGGCATTAGGCCAAGTGGGAGTTTGTTAGTAATATGAGAGAAGTGTCATAAGGCAATCGCCTTATGATTGTAATCATTTACTTTAATAAATAAATATTCACTATTTGAGTATACATGTTTGTGTATTTGATTGAGATCTTAAACTCATTTACTGAATGTCCACAATACAATTCACAGCATGAGAGAATTTGTGATGAATTCACAACTAGTGATTATCTTTACATGTGCAATTGTGAAGTATTGAAATTGTCCCTGGTCGATGAATTGATAAATACGGACACTATCAATTCTGTTGAGACTAGCATGGGTTATTCTCTAATCAGATGATTCTCACTGGCTGGTGACATTGGGATGTCCGGAGATAAACATGAATGCTAGTTAAGGGAACTAGTTCATTGGAGTGACTGGCTGTAAAACTTCATATGGTAGTCTGCATATAGACATGTCAATGAAGTTCTTACTGCAGCTTAAGTGCGATGTTCCTTTGACTTGCGGTGTTCAAGTCATCTTGGTCATGAAGACTTATACTTTGACATCTTAAGCAATCATCTCCAAGGAGGTGTGGACCCAGAATGATTGGGTATAAGTCGAAGTGCCCGAAGATGTTTGAACAGCCTACAAAGGATTCACCACTCCTTGCAAGGAGATGTATACCCAAGGCCTATCGTCGGATTGTTACTCGAAGCCTCTGTCCAGAGCATCACATGTTCCGAGTATGAATCTCTCAGAAACATGAGAGTAATTAGAATCCGTTGGACGAGAAAGACATTACTTGGGCTAGGTGTGACGTAGTCAGCCTAGTGGGGACTGACACACATAGACCGTGTCCTGAACCAAGTGGGTATAAGATGGTGAAGGGAATGAGACACGATTCATTAAAGCTGCTGAAGGGTTTCAGAATCATTTCTGAGGTCAACCGTTGATCTTTTGATTAATTGGGGATCATGATGTACTACTAGGTGTCACTCATGATTGTTCTATAATTGGTTAATTATGGACGGCCAACATAAATCGAAAGCCTATTTAGTCACACGCACTACGAGTGATCCGAGGGATTTAAAACGAGTTAAAAATTGGATTTTCCGATCAAGAGAGATAAGTCAAATCTGAATTTTTCAGAGACGCATCAGAAGCATAAAATGGCTAAGTCTTTTGAAGTCTTATTGGACGAATTAAATGAGTTTAATTCGTATAGTTTTAGCTTGGGTTTGGCCGGCCAAAGAGGGTCCCCACCCTCTTTGTTTGGCCGGCCACAACAAAAGGGGAAAACCGAATTTTTGGTTCAAATTATAAAATAAACCGAGCGTGGTTTGTTTTATAAAATTATGGATAAAGAAATTTATATAAAGAGATTTATTTTCATGGAAATTAAAATAAACCATAGATTGGTTTATTATTTTATAAATCAATAATGGATTGATTTACCATGATAAAGAAATTTATATAAAGAAATTTCTTTCCATAAGAAAAGGGAGACATGGTTGTTTTTATCATAAATTAAATTATGATAAAAACTTGGCATGATGGAATAATTCATACAAAAATTTATATGATAAATTTCTTATGAAAATTTATTTCATAAAAAGGAGACTTGGCGATTGAGAGACTACTATATAAAGGAACCAAGGCAAGGCTTGGAGATTAATCTAAGAGATCTAGAAATAAGTCCTCTCTCTCTCTCCTTCTCTCCTTCTCCCTCCTCTAGTGCCGCCGGCCCTAAAAGGAGGACCCCTTTGTTGCCGTGAGCTTCATCCACCAAGTAGCTGTCGAAGAAGAAGAAGAAGCGGGCGCGACTCCTTCCTTCCTCCCGGAATCTTGATTCCGTTCTTCGTTTGGTGGTTAGTCTTCCCATCTCTCTCTTGGTATTCTTGTTGTGCCTTTGGAGAATCTAGTAGTTCTTGTCGGCACGAAACTCGTGGCTTTGTGAAGTCATCCCGAAGAAAACTCGGCGTGGACGCGAATAGAGGCGGAGCTTCCAAGGGACGCTTACGGTTGGATCTCGTCCCTTCCTTCGAGTTACGCTAGGTATTAAGTAAATTAGTTTACTTTCTGCAAAAATTTTAATATATGATCATGTCTTCACAATATAAGGTCGCATGCTTAGATGTGTGGTTAAATAATTTGGGAAATTATTTATGCTAAATCTTCCGCTGCACGTAATAAATTTTAAAATTACGAACCCGCATCCATGTCAACATGCACCCGGTCCCAACACACCCTTGTGTTTGATATGTGTATTTGAGTGTGCAGGTTTTGCAGGATACACCTGGATTTAGCTGGACGGCTTCGGGACCGGTGAAGGATGGCATGGGGAGACGAGTCGTGGGCTTGCATGCATCCGAGTGACCATGGACAAAACAGGAACGATGAACCGAGGGATGCACACTTCGAGGCATACGCAAAGGATGGCATGGGGAGATGAGTCGTGGGCTTGCATGCATCCGAGGGATGAGAGTCAAAGTCGAAGAAGGCTTGAAGGCAACGAGTCGAGGCTGCTGGATGAAGAGTCAGCTAAGTCGTGAGGGTTCGAGTGCTAAGAGAATTGTACTCGGGAAGGGAAACCCTAGGTTTAGGGGTGGACCAGTCGATTGATGCGTGGATCAGTCGACTGATGAAGTGCATAGAAAGATCAGTCGACTGATCTTAGGGGCAGTCGATTGGTATTCGAGCGTTGGGCTATAACGTTCGAATACTAGGTGGGCGAGTCGACTGGTGCTTAGACCAGTCAACTGGTAATGACTCTTTTCAGCTATGAGCTCTATTTAAGAGAGCTCGGTTTGGCTAGGAAAGAGTTGACGAAATAAGCTTGGTTAGAGCTTATTAGTAGTCTTCTAGTGCTCAGGTATTGTCGATAGTTTGTGGCGAGGTTTCTCCACCCACAAGGAGTGACAAGAGCTAGCCGGAGGTCTTCCGGGACTCATCCACCGACGAATCGGGATCGTCCACCTTACGGACAGTCATGGAGTAAACGATTTGTGTTAGCATTGGTTTTAATTTATACTTTTAGTTTTCCGCTTGTGCGTGCTAACACTTGAAGGAAGAAACTGCGAATCAAGTGGGTGATCAGCTAATCACCCCCGTCTAGCCTTACGTCAAGGTCCCAAAATGGATCTAGTGTGTGTTGGGGCAATCTATGGTCTGGAGTGAATATGTTTTTTGATATTTGGGCAAAGGGTTTAAGTTTTTTCACCCTTATGTTTTGATATGTGTATTTGAGTGTGCATGTTTGCAGGATACACATGCACTTAGCTGGACGGCTTCGGGTATGGTGAAGGATGGCATGGAGGCAAGCCGAGGGCTTGTGTGCGCATCCGAGGGACCGTGGATATAGCAGGGACGATGAACCGAGGGAAGCGGACTTCGAGGTATACGCGAAGGATGGCATGGGGAGACGAGTCGTGGGCTTGCGTGCATCCAAGGGATGAGAGCCAAAGTCGAAGAAGGCTTGAAGGCAACAGATCGAAGCTGCAATGAAGAGTCAGCTGAGTCGTGAGAGTCCGAGTGTGAGAGAACTGTACTAAGAAGGGAAATCCTAAGTTTAGGGGTGGACCAGTCAACTGGCCCTGCGGCAGTCGACTGGTATGCCATAGAAAGATTAGTTGACTACTAATGGGGCAGTCGACTGGTGGCGGCTAGAAATTCGAATGTTGGGGTTACAACAGTCGAATTCAAGTGAGACCAATCAACTGGCCTTGGACCAATCGACTGGTAACAGTCTTCTTAGCCTTGATCATTATTTAAAGGAGTTCGATTTTGGCTGAAAGTTTTGACGAAATTGGCTTTGGTTAAAGGCCAATTAGTAGTCTTTGTGCTGAGGAGTGTTGTCCGGATTGTGGCGAGGTTTCTCCACCCACAAGGAGCTACACGAGCTAGCCGGAGGTCATCCAGGATCATCCACCGACGGATCGGAATCATCCACCTTACGGTCAGCCGTGGAGTAGGAGTTTTATCTCCAAATCACATAAAGATTGATGTTAGCGATTGTTTGATTTTGTTATTAGTATTTTCTCTTGCACACGCTAACATTGCAGGAAGAAGAATCGAAAAATTGCTATTCACCCCCCTCTAGCAAACGGTAAGATCTAACAAGTGGTATCAGAGCCGGGGTCGCTCGTCTACGGACTAATCGCTGGGAGAGCAAAACGCTAGAGGAAATGGCGATGGAAGAAAAATTAGGGGATGATATCAATGTCCCACCTTCTTACGACCGAGAGAGTTTCGATTATTGGAGGATGCGGATAGAGGTATATGGTTCAACATGGATTGGGAGTTAATGATTGCACTAACACATCCATTTGAAGTCCTGAAGGATAAGCATGGAAAGAAGCTCCGACCACGATATTGGACCAAGGAGCAACAAACTTAATCAAAGGCAAATGAGAAGGTAATTGCAATATTACTTAGGGTGTGTTTGGTTCAAGTTATTATATATAACCTTAATTATGTGATTACCAAGTAATTACATAACTAAGGTAATAGGGAATGAAACATAACCTAAAGTTGTTTGGTTAAATTTAGGTAATCAAATAAAATCTTATTTGTTTGGAGATAATAGTCTACATAATATAATATTTTACCATATTACCTTTTGAATTTATTTAGATAATTTTATTAAAATATTAAATTAAAAAAATATTCGTTGGTGTCGGCGTCAACGTCGACCGTCGGTGTCCATGTAGGCAGTCGATGTGCAACACCGACGGTTGGCTGTCAGCATCGAACGTCGGCGATCGACGTAGATCGCCGGTGGCTGCCGGCCGACTGTCAACGTCGATCGCCAACGATCGGTGCCGACCACCAGTCGTAGACGGTGGTCGTCGGTCGCCGGCCGCCGGCGGTGGCCGCTGACCGTCGTTGTTGGTCGTCGACTGCGAATAATACTTTCAGAAGTTAATAAATTGTAATGGTTATTTTCTTCTTAAATGTAAATATTGGAGGATAATTTGGAAAGATAAGTTTCATAACCCTGGAATCAAGAAAACCTTTACTTTCCTAAGGTTTTTTGATTCCTGGTTGCATGACCCTTTTGCTGACGTGTCAGACATCGATCATTACTTGAGAATCGCTAATTATCTAAACCAAATAAGATTTTTGTTGATAACCTTGGATGGATAACCAAGGTTATCAAGGATAACCCCCAACCAAACGCACCCTTAAGGTTTTGCCTAATAATATAATTAGTCGTATAGGTTAATACAAAAATACGCACGAGCTATAGAGCAAGATGATAGCTTTACATCAAAATCCTACACAAGCTTAAGAAGTAGAAGAGCCTAAGGAAATAAGCTTAATGGTCCAAGAAGAGGAAAAGGGCAAATCGGATGGGGAAAGAAGCTCAACATCCGAAGAAAAGAAAAAAGAGAAAAAAGATTCATCCATCTCTTTAAGTGAAGTGGCGCAAGAAAGTGAAAGATCATCCACTTCATCAAGGGAAGAAGAAGAGATCTCCACTTCAAGGATTGTGGGGAAGGAGAGATCATCTTCAATGCTGGAGCAAGAAGAAGCTTCCACCTCTCCAAAGCAAAGTCAAAGGAGCACATAATTTGCTTTGGGTGCAATCAAAAGGGACACTACAAGGACAAGTGTCCATTGGGTAAGAAAAATGAGGTAAACCCTAAACTCAAGTCAAATAGTTTGAAAACTAATATGAGTTGTAGGGATGGAGCAAAGAAGGATAAGAAGCATATAATTTGTTTCATGTGTGGTGAGCATGGACACTACCACACCAAGTGCCCAAAGAAAGGAGAAATTAAGAAATTGGCACACTTGAAGAAATTGGAAAAGAAAAGGAGCTCAAGTCAAGGGGGAGCTACAAGGGTAAGGGAGGTAATCCCAAACTTTAGATTTAATTCAAATTCCTCCATGCATATTAGAAATAATATCAATTATTTATCTATGCATAACTTTGGATTTAAATATCATGATAGGAGTAGGGTTAATATTATAGATCAAAACCCTAGAAAAATCATACATCATTATAAATCCAAGACCATTAGATCTAAGAACCAAGACATTAACCCCAAGAAGGGGAGACACATGCCTAGGATGGGTAGGTCTAGGAATGTCCAAGGTGGATATATTGATTCTAGGTTTAAGAACCTAGAAAGGGAAAATCAAGCTTTAAGGGCAAAGCTTGAGAAATTAGAAAAGATCCTAGATTGATTCACTATTGAATCTAAGGGTTTAGGTATGATGTTGGATAGTCAAAAACCCAACAATGATAGATCGGGTTTAGGATACCGATTTAAGTTCTCCGATGCCAATGAAAAGAAATATGCTAGGGTAGCATATAACTATGGCAAGGAGGGGAAGTCCAAGAATGGCAAGGGGATGCCATTTAAAGACAGGAAGAAGGTCTTAACTAAGGACAAGGGGTCCAAGATTAAGAAGATTAGGGTTGTAGACCAAGAGTCACCGGAGGTACTCCGATGTGGTCTAGCGTTTGTTGAGTCACCTAGGAAGGTGGCTAAGGTTAAGAGCTCAAGGGGGAGCTCTAGGAGCCAAGTTGGGACCCATGGTTTATGGATCCTAGGAGGATTTCTCTCGAAAGTTTAGATGGGTCATGATGTGTGTCAAAGGATGTGGAGATGGATTTGAAGTCTCAATCCTAAGGATTTGACACAATGAGTTTGAGTTGCATGCATGAAAATATGACATCGGGGTCATATAACATGGAAGGTGGTTTTTGATGTGTAAATACCATATAAATCAATGCTAGGGATGCATTGTGGTTTAGTATGGGCAGAGACATCAAGAGGAGGTCAAAACTAGGACTTTAGGTCAAGGTTCAATTGAACCATTTAGCTAGTTTTGAATTTTGTGTCAATCTTGGGATTGGTGATAGCTAGATACATGGTTGGATGTATTTTTCCCAAGTAAATATGGGTACCACAAACCTCTCCACAAAATTTGAAATTTTTTGGAGATTTGTGGAATTTCTGGTGCATTTCTGAATTTGGGTCAGAAATGCTGAAATTGGATTTTTAGGGTGCCATTCGACTGGTCCAAGGGGCAGTCGACTGATAAAGGCTGAAATTGGTTTTTCAGCAATCAAAAGGTGTTCAAATGATGGAAAAAAGTGGGTAATCTTATGGGGGTTAGTACACTGTATTTATGATCATTAGAGGGTAAAGAATCCAATAAGAGGGAGAGTGTTAGAGTCTTTTTGATGTGTGGCAAAGGGGGAGAAGTGTTGGGTTTAAGTGGGAAACCAAACACGCCTTTGCAAGAAATCCTAGGTCTAATGGAGCTTAGGTAAAGGGGGAGCATTGTTGCTCCGTTATTAGCGAAAGGGGAACCTTGGAGAAGTTTTTAAAAAACCTTTGTAAGTCCAATGTAGGGAGAGCCCTGGAGAGGTTTTAAAAAGTCCGTTTTGGCAAAAATCCTAAAGTCTTGTGGAGGTTAGGTGTGAGGATGCCTTGTGATAGGATCCATGTTTGCATTGCATATGCATTGGTGGTATAAGTCCATGGCGAAGCCTTGACAATGTAAGTCCAAATGGTTATTAGCATTGTTTTTGCTATTTGTTTTTCCTAACTTAAACGTATTGTCAAACATCAAAAAGAGGGAGCTTTTGGGGCAATCTATGGACCGGAGTGACCATGTGTTTTGATGTTTGGGTAAAGGGTTTAAGTTAGGCTCATCCTTATGTTTTGATATGTGTATTTTAGTGTGCAGGTTTGCAGGATACACATGGACTTAGCTGTACGACTTCGGGTACTGTGAAGGATGGCATGGAGGCAAGCCGAGGGCTTGTGTGCGCATCCGAGGGACCGTTAATATAGCAGGGACGACGAGCCGAGGGAAGTGGACTTCGAGGCATACGCGAAGGATGACATGGGGAGACGAGTCGTTGGCTTGCGTGCATCCGAGGGACGAGAGCCAAAGTCAAAGAGGGCTTGAAGGCAACAGGACGAGGCTGCTAGTGAAGAGTCAGCTGAGTCGTGAGGGTTTGAGTGTGAGAGAATTGTACTCGAGAAGGGAAATCTAGGTTTAGGGGTGGACCAATCGACTGGCCCTGGGGCAGTCGACTGGTATATGCCATAGAAAGATCAGTCGACTGCTAATGGGGCAGCCGACTGTGGTGGCTAAAAATTCGAACGTTGGGATTGCAACGGTCGAATTCAAGTGGGACCAGTCGACTGGTCTTGGACCAGTCGACTGGTAACGGTCTTCTCAACCTTCAACACTATTTAAAGGAGCTCAGTTTTGGCTGAAAGTTCTTGACGAAATTGGCTTTGGTTAAAAGCCAATTAGTAGTCTTTGTACTCAAGAGTGTTGTCCGGATTGTGGTGAGGTTTCTCCACCCACAAGGAGCTACACGAGCTAGCCGGAGGTCATCCGGGGAGCCATCCACCGACGAATCGGGATCATCCACCTTACTGACAGCCGTGGAGTAGGAGCTTTATTTCCGAACCACATAAAGGTTTGATGTTAGTGATTGTTTGATTTTGTTATTAGTATTTCCGCTTGCACACGTTAACATTATAGGAAGAAGAATCGAAAAATTACTATTCACCCCCCCTCTAGCAAACGGTAAGATCCTAACACTGTGTACACACGATCTCGATGCCAAAGGCACAAAATTCATATCCCATGTGGATCGGAGATGAACCAAAAGGAGAACTCAATCCTCCGTCCCTTAGAATCTAAGATGTGGAGAGTATAAAATAGATCGATAAGCCACGAGGAGCAATAAGTTATCATTGATCTTAATCAATTGGTTCCAATTCGTCGTCGTAAGAGAAGAGAAGACAATTTAGGAGTCGTGGAGTCACATAACAGGAGTCTCCTTAGGAAAGTAATCTCTCAGCTTTGTTATTCTAAAAATAGACGATGAATTGGAATAGATATGCTGGTGTAGTTTTAAAAGTCCATATCGAATGCCATAGGATTGTCTACTTATATAAAAAACCATTGAGAATAGGAAATCAACATAGGTTAGGTATTTTTAATCATTGTGCTGATCGAAATCAAAATCCTAAAATTGTCTTTTCTTATCGAATTCTCCTAGATCACTTTCCTTCCTTTTCTCTCTTCTCATTCAAATCTCTTTCCACACTATATTCTCTACTTTTCTTCATAAGATCTCTTGTTCTTGAACAACCTCAACCACGTGATTTATTTAGACAATTATGTTTATTTAGTAAACGTACTTAATTAGCCATCAATTCTAATAGGATTGATATCTTTTATTACTTGACGACATTGCCGTACACATGCGTATTTGACTACATTAAGTTTTTGACATCATTATCGAGGATCGTGTCAATCGATATCAGTTGTATAGAAATGTGATTAATCTAGATTTCTTTTCTTTCTTTTTTTATTAGTAAAATAGATGCTCAAATTCAATGGTTTAATCAATTTGATATTGTGAATTTTTCTAACTGTTATTGTGAGCTTTGTAGTATACATTGACATGTGATCGATGATTGCTCGATGATTTTAGACCCTGTATATGAAGTGCGCGAGAAAAAAAGGAAAATCCTCTCTGATACCTTCAAAGATCACAACAGCTATATTGTGAGATGTGTAAAGTAATAGGTGTTGATGCAGTCTGACCCTGATTGTTGTTTTGGTGTTGACACCGATTTTAGTTTAGGTTGATGATTATGATTATGGTCAAGTCCTGATCGGGGATTAGGCATGGTATGGGAAATCCTAGCTTAGAGGGCTAGGTGTTAGAAAATCCTAACTTGGAGGATTAGGTGTGGAAAATCCTAGCTTGGAGGGCTAGGTATTGAAAAGTCCTAATTCGGAAGGGTTGGGTGAAAATTCCTAGCTTGGAGGGCTAGGTGAAAAGTCCTAACTTGAAGGGTTAGGTGAAAATTCCCAACTTGGAGGATTAGGTGAAAAAGTCCTGGCTTGGAGGGTCAGGTCCTAGCTTGGAGGGCTAGGTCTGGAAAAGTCCTAATTCGGAAGGGTTGGGTGAAAAGTCCTAGCTTGGAGGGCTAGGTGAAAAGTCCTAACTTGGAGGGTTAGGTGAAAATTTCCAACTTGGAGGGTTAGGTGAAAAATCCTTAGCTTGGAGGGCTAAGGTGGATGAAATCCTAGATTGGAGGGCTAGGTTTGAGTCCCTGGATCGGTCTGGTGACCGATCAGGGACATTGGCACGCTGCTCCTTCGTGGATCAGTCTGGTGATCGATATAGTGATGACTGATCGGTCTGGTGACCGATCATGGAGCACACAGTGAGGTTGGGAACCTACTGTGTGGCTCCTGATCGGTGTGGTGACCGATCAGGGAGCAGGTTGTTGCCTTGTTGCTTGGCTCCTGATCGGTCCGGTGACCGATCAGGGAGCAGGCAGCTTCCTCACTGCCTTGCTCCTGATCAGTCTGGTGACCGATCAGGGGGCATACAGTGAGTTGAGTTCCCCCGCTGATTAGTTCGTAAACAGTCTGGTGACCGATCAAAGACTTAGGATTTGATTTCCGCGGTTACTGTTCACTCAGACGTGGACCGATCAGGCTTGAGCCTGATCGGACAGTGTCTGCCCTGATCAGTCTGGTGACCGATCAGGCTTCACTCTGATCGGTCTGGTGACCGATCAGGCTTGTGTCACCGCGAGAGCTAGGAGTCCCAGCAAAGAAGTGGGTCGGTCTGGTGACCGACCCACAAGCCCTGGATCGGTCCGGTAACCGATCACTTTAATTCAAATTGCACTGTCAGATGCTCTGATCGCGTCTGACCGTATCCGATTCTCTGTGCTTTACATCTGATACTTGATTTACTGAGTGATATGTTGTCCTAATACTCTGATTAAGCTGCAGGTGACAGGGAAGGATTCAAACACTCAAGGAGAGTCAACGGAGGCCTTTCCTTGGAGCAGGTTTGTCGGTTTTTCCATCTCAGGTTGCAACGGGCGCTGGCGCTGGCTGGAGCTGCTGTCTGGGGCTGGTCTGAGGGAAGCTCAGGGAGTCCAGAAGAGCTCAGTGGTGGCTAGTGGTTGCAGGTGAGCAGTTGGAGGCTGCAAGGAGATGTTGTCACCTGGCGTTCAAGAGGGAACAAAAGGAGCGGTGTGGAGCAGAGCAAAAGAGAGTTTTTCTGGTTGCCTGAGTTTTGAGCTGTGAATCCTTGCTGCGTGCTTGTGCTCCTTGCTGATCATCTTCTCTTGAGCAAGCTACTGTGATCTGAGCAACCATCCCTTGCTTGAGTGCTTGGAGGAAGGAACATGAGGCTTTGAGTCCAACAGCGAGAAGACACGAAGAAAGGTTTCTTGCGTGAGATCGTCGCTGAGTGGAGCTTGGGAGAAGCTTGCTGTGTCTTGTCTTTGCTAAGTGCTAAGTAAGATCTTTCTTGTGTTTCATTGTGCTTAAAACTATATCCTTGATTGAAACGCTGTGGAGAGGTTACTCCACCGAGAAGGAGGTTGCATTCTATCCGGTGTTCACCAGGGCTTGATCTGCCAACGATCAAGGGATCGCCCACCTTGAGGGCACGCCAAGGAGTAGGGGCAAGTTATCCCCGAACCTTGTAAACTCTCCTTGTTAGGATCTTGTTTGTTTGTTCTAGTTGCTTTTGTTTTCTACATTTCTGCACTTCTCTGTTTCCATTGTTTCTTCCGTTGTGCTACTAACAAATTGAGTGCAGAAGTTTGAAAAGCTTTAAGTCCAAGTGTTTGGCTATATTCACCCCCCCCCTCTCTAGCCATCCGGGTTCCAACAAGTGGTATCAGAGCTTGGGGCTCTGTACAAGCGGCTTAACATCCGAGAGCTTACAACAAGATGGCTAGAAGAGAAGGAATGAGCACAAACCGACCTCCACTCTTCGACGGCACAGATTTTCAATATTGGAAATCGAAGATGGAGTTTTACTTGAAGACAAACATGAGCATATGGTTCTCGGTCAAAGAAGGTTTCATCCCCCTAAGATATGTTGAAGGAAAAGATCTCGATTTTTCAAGTTGGTCGGCTGAGCAAATAAGAAAGAGTGAAGCTAATGCCAAAGCGGTGGTCACTTTGCAATGCGCGTTGACCAAGGAGGAGTTGATCAAGGTGGGTCCTTTTACAAGTGCTAAAGATCTTTGGAACAAAATCATTGAGCTCCATGAAGGAACTCAAGACACCCGAATAGCCAAGAAGGACCTCCTTCACAGTCAACTCCAAAATCTGTCCATGGAAGAAAATGAAAAGGTAAGTGAACTCCATGGAAGATTCAAAGAGATCCTCAATGGCCTCCACTCCATCAATGAAAAGGTAGAAACCCGGGATCTAGTAAGGTTAGTTCTAAAAGCTTTTCCAAGGAATACATTGTGGTCATCCATGGTGGATGCCTACAAGGTTTCCAAGGATCTTTCCTTAGTTAAGTTAGAAGATCTATTTTGTGAAATGGAATTACATGAGATCTCTAACCAAGGCTCTGAAGAGAAAGGGGTTACTTTTGTGGCAGGAAAGGAGGAGAAGCGCACCCATCATTTTGCTTTCCTGGCACTAGAGGAGTCAAAGGAGGAAAGTGATGATGAATCAAGTAGCTCCTCAACCGCGTCTTCATCATCTTCGGATGATGAAGAGGTAATCTCTCCCGAGCTAGATAAGTGCTATAGAACCATTACATGTCTAGCTAGGTCGTTTAAAAAATCCAAGAACAAAGTTAAATTGTTAAAATTCGAAGTAGAAGAATTGAAATCCTCTAGGGTGGAGGATATTAATGATTTTCATGAGAAATCCTCTAAGGATGAGGATCTTGATAACTTGCATGTTAAAAATCTTGAGGATGAAAATAAGGGCTTGAAGGGTGAAATTGAAAATCTCAAGAATATTCTTGAGAAATTTTCAACAAGTTCCAAAATCCTAGATATGATCTTAAACTCACAAAAGGCGGTTTACAACAAGGTTGGTTTGGGTTACCAACCTAAAGAACCTAGTGTCATATCCTTAATGTCAAGAACCCAATTTAGAGTACAAAATAATTCTAGAGTTCAAAAGATTAGAAACAAAGTGACTAAGGCATGGGTGCCTAAGTCCTTCATTATTGATGCCTTAGGTCCCAAAATTTGGATACCTAAAACCTCTATCTTTAGAATTGTATAGCTTGGATTGAGGGGGAGCATCTATCAACACAGGTTGTTGATAATGGGAGCTCCAAATTCATGGTTAGGAAAATTTGTTATACACATGATTAGCTATGGAAAATTCAAATTAGATAATTTGATCCCCATTGTTTTTGTTCTTATTACAATGTAATCTCTTGGCTAGTAATTTTTATGGAATTCATGTGTCAAGGAACTTAATCATGCTTAAGTATGATCTACTTTAGTATTGAAATTCTTCCATGATCAAGTTTGCTTCCGAAACAAAGAAGGAACTGTCTAGTTCATCTTTACAAAATCGAATTATGCATTCATCATGTGTGCTATCCATGTCTATGAATTTTCTATTCAGATGATTGCATGTATACCTGCTTTGGAAGCTTAATTCAAACTTGATTTGAAATCGGTTGGAACCATGACTGTAATACACACTTGGAAGTATGACTTTTCAATCCAATCCATGAGGTTTAGCTTCAATATGCCATGATTTGGATTGAACTCCATAGTTTACTGTAAATCTAGAAGTTAGCCAAAATATTTGCAATAACACATCATATATCTTAGGCTTAAGTGTTCTTATGTTTGAGATGAACCTAGTTGAGTATGCCATGACTTTAATGTATGTGTTATTAATATTAATCTATGGCATGAAAATTTCATTTAAGAACAAGATGAACAAATTACGACTCAACTTCCTCATTGTTTTGTTTGAACTGATCACTCATAAGACTTTGATAAACAAGAACATGAGCATAAGGTATAGGGTTAATGTTTTCTTTGTATCAAACTCAAATTTCGTCACTTGTTTGTTGTTCCCACTGATCATGCTTTGATACAAACCTGTTTTTGATACTCAAGTTCATGCTTAGCACATAATGATCATGCTTAGAGCATATTAATGATGTTTTGATACAAATCTATTTTTGGATTATTTTTTAATCCATAGAAATTCTTTGATATAAAAATATACTTTTTGGTTAAGGGACCCCATGATTAGGATCAAATGGATTAAAACTAATTGAATTAGGATCTGGAAATGGTTAAGGGTTGAAACAAATCTATTTCTGAAACTGATCAGGTTTAGAAAACAGTCTGTGTCAGACCTGATCAGTCCACCGACCGATCAGGACTCACCCTGATCGGTCTGGTGACCGATCAGGAATCACACTGATAGGTCTGGTGACCGATCAGATAACACTGATCATGTTGGTGCCCCGGTTAGTTTTAATGTGATCCACCAAGTTAGTTGGGTCCTGTTGGTTTACTGATCCCTCTGCTAAGTGTGCAGGGGCTTAGGTACGGAGGAAGTCGAGCGTAAGACGTGGCGGACGAGAAGGATTGCGCGGGAAAGCGAGCCGACGGCTCGGTGCAATCCGAGGCACGCGGAAGCTGCGGAAGAGTACGTCGGTGGAACGAGAAGGACGTGCACGACGTCCGAGGGACGAAAAGCCGGGAGGAAGTTTGCTCGAGGGGCGAAGGGTCAGAGTCGGGTTCGGGTGAACCTAATTTTGGTTAGCCAGAAATCACCAAATGATGCCGCTATAAAAAGTTAACTTTGACCAAGTCAATGTTTGACTTAACTTGGACCAAGCCAACTGTGAAGCCAAAGCTACAAATTAAATAAAGCCTTAAGTTGTGAAGAAATAGCACTTTATGCATGCATGCACCTTACAACGTGCATGTGTACAAATTGCTATAATCTTCTCCAAATATTATCCTTGGATTAAATGTTAAATGGATTAAACATTTAATACTTTATCCTTGGATTAAAATGCCTAAAGGATTAATGATTTACAGGCGAGAAGGAACGTGGCTTCAACTCCATGCGCTGCCTTATTATCCTTTATCCTGTTCTTCGGCCGAAGGCTTCAACGGTAGAAAATCTCATCCTTATCTTAATCGAAGCTACAACAAGAGCTAGAGAACAGCACACATGGATAAAGCTTAATCAAAGCTCATCATGTCAAAGATAAAGACTTATCATTTTATCCAATGGCTGAGATCCAAATTTATCTTCCATCAATGATCAAGATCGTATCAGAGATCAACAGCCATGATCAAATCCTATCTACGACTAACGCCTGAGATCTCGTCACTCAGCCTATAAATAGACTTAGAATTTTAGCTTCAGAGAACAGTCATTCTTTCTGTAATTTCTTTAAGTCTAAGTGTGCTTCAGTTGTAAGGCTTCTCCGCCACAAGGAGATTTTCTGATTGAGCGTTAACCGTCTTGGAAGCAACGACCAAGTTGCAACCAAGTTTTTCTTAAAGACGAGTGCCCTCTTGTTTTATTTCTTAACCGTCTATTCACCCCCCTCTAGCCGAACCAACCCGATCCTACAAGTGGTATCAGAGCCAGGTTGCCGCAGAAGGACTAACCGCCAACTGCAGCAAATCTCAAGAAGATGGTTGGACCAGTGATATACCCGCCTAAGTTTGAGGGGGAGTTCACGACATGGAAATGGAAGATGCAAGTATTTTTTGTTACTGATTATGAGTTATTAATTATTATGAAAAATGGCTATGCAGCTCCAAAAGATAATGAAGGAAAGATCAAGGATCCTGACTCCTGGAATAAGAAGGAGCAAGTATACGCAATTGCTAACGGAAAGGCAGAATTCCATCTGCAGACCGTCCTCCCAGAGCAAGATGTCAACCAGATCGGTAAGTACGAATCGGCGAAGGAACTTTGGGAAAAGTTTCTCGAACTGCACGAAGGCACCTCGGAGGCAAAGCTGGCGCGACGAGATGTTCTTCGAAACCGACTAACAAATCTTCGGATAGAAAATGGAGAATCTGTTGCGAGATTGCATGCTAAGGTATAAGAACTAATCACAAGCCTCGAAAATCTCGGAGAAACGGTGACCAACCGCGATGCACAAAGGTATGCGCTAAACGCATTTCCGAGAACCCCGGAATGGACCTCGATAATCGACGCATATTATATTTCAAAAGATTTAGAGGTAAGTACGTTAGAATAATTATTTTCTATTTTAGAACTTCATGAATCTCGTTTTGTAGAAAAGAACAGAAAAGCAGACAACGTCGCACTGAACATAAGGAAGATCCAACTCGACGAAGAATCTTCAGCAGACGATGAAGAAACAGCACTAGCGGTAAGAAAGTTGTATAAATTCATTAATACTAATCGCTCTAAAAAGGTGCAGAGAAAGAAGAAACGCACGATCCGATGTTACAACTGCAACGAGGAGGGACACCTGAAAGATCAGTGCCCCAAACTCAAGAACCAGCCAAAGAAGAAAAAGGCACTAAAAGCTACCTGGGACGAGACTTCGTCAGATGAATCGGAAGCCGAAGAATTCGTTGGACTTGCACTGATGGCAAGTCACCAAGATGAAGATGAAGAAAGTACCTCGGAAGAAAGTAGCAACGAAGGGGAAATCCCTAACTTCGAAACTGACCCGGTAAGTGAGGTATGCCTACTTCCACCTGCTCGAATTTACTCTATACTAAAATCTATGCTAAAGTCGATGAATAAATTAGAAATAGCAAACTCTGAATTAAAAGAAAAATTAGTCACTCCATGCTCATCTGATCTATCTGACCAACTGAAAATAGAGAATGAAAATTTAAAAAATTTAGTAGAAAAATTAGAAAATGATATTGCATGTTTAAGAACTAAAAAGAATTTTTATCCTGAAAATCTAAATTGGTATGTTAAAAATCACAGGGGTCAACTTAGAAAAGTGACCAAGAACTATATTCCTCCTAGATTTTTAATTAACCCTGTAGATAGAAATTTATTTTGGGTTCCAAAGTCTATTTTAAGCTGATTATTTTTCTTTCTATTACATATGCGCTTAATTATCTGACATTTTTTTATTAGGAAATTTAGTTTGATTAATTGTTACTAAATAAAAATTGTATCTCTAACTTTTCCAAATGCATAATCTTGTTGTCTATATACGAAGAATTTTTTTCAGATTTTTTTTTAACACGTTTCGAATTTTCATGATTTTATGTTCAAAATTCGAATCTTAAATATTAAAAATAGAAAACAAAGTTATTTTCTCAGATCTGATTTTTCCATGATTTAGATATAATTAAAAGAATTTAATAAAAATTTTATTTGAATATTTGAAGCAATTTTGAATTTTTAAATATTTTTTCTTCAAAAATTCTATTCTGTTGGGTTTTAATTTATTTTTAGACTTGTTGATCGAATTTAAGATTAAAAATTTAAATTTCGAATTACTAAATCAAAAGGTGTTTGATATTAATATTTTTCCTTTCCCTAGTTTCTTTCCCTATTTTTGCTGTGATCAAAGGGGGAGAGTAGCCTGAAGTTCAGGGGGAGATGATAGTTTTGCATGTCAATATTTTTTCCATGCTTAACTGTTTAATTTAGTTTTACTAAATTCCTTATTTTTTGGTTTAACCCTAATTGAACTTGGATTGATACACATCAAAAAGGGAGAGATTGTTGGTGCCCCGGTTAGTTTTGATGTGATCCACCAAGTTAGTTGGGTCCTGTTGGTTTACTGATCCCTCTACTAAGTGTGCAGGAGCTTAGGTACGGAGGAAGTCGAGCGTAAGACGTGGCGGACGAGAAGGATTGGGCGGGAAAGCGAGCCGACGGGCTCGGTGCAATCCGAGGGACGCGGAAGTTGCGGAAGAGTACGCCGGTGGAACTAGAAGGACGTGCGCGACGTCCGAGGGACGAAAAGCCGGGAGGAAGTATGCTCGAGGGGCGAAGAGCCAGAGTCGGGTTCGGGTGAACCTAATTTTGGTTAGCCAGAAATCACCCAAATGATGCCGCTATAAAAAGTTAACTTTGACCAAGTCAAAGTTTGACTTAACTTGGACCAAGCCAACTGTGAAGCCAAAGCTACAAATTAAATAAAGCCTTAAGTTGTGAAGAAATAGCACTTTATGCATGCATGCACCTTACAACGTGCATGTGTACAAATTGCTATAATCTTCTCCAAATATTATCCTTGGATTAAATGTTAAATGGATTAAACATTTAATACTTTATCCTTGGATTAAAATGCCTAAAGGATTAATGATTTACAGGCGAGAAGGAACGTGGCTTCAACTCCATGCGCTGCCTTATTATCCTTTATCCTGTTCTTCAGTCGAAGGCTTCAACGGTAGAAAATCTCATCCTTATCTTAATCGAAGCTACAGCAAGAGCTAGAGAACAACACACATGGATAAAGCTTAATCAAAGCTCATCATGTCAAAGATAAAGACTTATCATTTTATCCAATGGCTGAGATCCAAATTTATCTTCCATCAATGATCAAGATCGTATCAGAGATCAACAGCCATGATCAAATCCTATCTACGACTAACGCCTGAGATCTCGTCACTCAGCCTATAAATAGACTTAGAATTTTAGCTTCAGAGAACAGTCATTCTTTCTGTAATTTCTTTAAGTCTAAGTGTGCTTCAGTTATAAGGCTTCTCCGCCACAAGGAGATTTTCTGATTGAGCGTTAACCGTCTTGGAAGCAACGACCAAGTTGCAACCAAGTTTTTCTTAAAGACGAGTGCCCTCTTGTTTTATTTCTTAACCGTCTATTCACCCCCCTCTAGCCAGACCAACCCGATCCTACAGATCAGAAGTATCAGACTACTCCTTAGTCTGATCCCCTTTTCATCAAGATGTATCAGATCACTTGATCATACTGATACATACAAATCTGATACAAACCAAGTACAATTGAAACACAGTTGATCCTCCATTGGTACAAACCTGGTACTAAGTGAGTACAAGTTTTGTTCAAGTGTTAAAAAAAAGGGGTAGGAATTTTTAAGACCCTTGATTCTCAGAAATTTTTCTAAAACATCAAGTATTAAAATGCTGATTTGATACAAACCTATGTTGGAATGTTCAAATGCTTAAGAAAAGGTTTGTTGAGTCATGACTCTTGGTCTTAATGTCGTGTTTCAGAAATGTTTCTGAAATGACGAATATTAATGGAGTCTGCACCCTTGTTTTGGAATGTCAATTGTTAATGCAGTCTGATCAGGTATGTATCAAATAATCAACGAACCTGATCGGTCACAGAGACTAATCAGGATTATGTGTCCGATACAGATGCATTCCTTACTTGTCATATGAAACATATACATGCTTTACCATGATATATTTCTGTATATGGTTTCATGTGCAATTCACACTTATTGTCGTATGATGCATATACATTATTGTCATGATACATTTATGGTATATGCCTCTCATATGCAATTCAGAGTTTACCTTTGATTATTTTGGGTTTGGGGAGAGACCCATGTTTGAGGGGGAGTATGGTTAAACTTAACAACCCCTCTAGACCCTTTTCGATGTTCGACAAAGGGGGAGAGTGTGGTTGGTTATGTTTAGGATGATTATATTGTAGGGGGAGGATCCTGATTCCCCTATGATTCTGAAATTTGAGAAATTGATTGAGAATCCCTAAACTTAAACTCGGGTTGTCAAAAAATAAAAAGGGGGAGATTGTTGATGCAGTCTGACCCTGATTGTTGTTTTGGTGTTGACACCGATTTTAGTTTAGGTTGATAATTATGATTATGGTTAAGTCCTGATCGGGAATTAGGCATCGTATGGGAAATCCTAGCTTGGAGGGCTAGGTGTTGGAAAATCCTAACCTGAAGGGTTAGGTGTGGAAAATCCTAGCTTGGAGGGCTAGGTATTGAAAAGTCCTAATTCGGAAGGGTTGGGTGAAAATTCCTAGCTTGGAGGGCTAGGTGAAAAGTCCTAACTTGGAGGGTTAGGTGAAAATTCCCAACTTGGAGGATTAGCTGAAAAAGTCCTGGCTTAGAGGGTCAGGTCCTAGCTTGGAGAGCTAGGTCTGGAAAAGTCCTAATTCGGAAGGGTTGGGTGAAAAGTCCTAGCTTGGAGGGCTAGGTGAAAAGTCCTAACTTGGAGGGTTAGGTGAAAATTCCCAACTTGGAGGGTTATGTGAAAAATCCTTAGTTTGGAGGGCTAAGCTGGATGAAATCCTAGTTTAGAGGGCTAGGTTTGAGTCCCTGGATCGGTCTGGTGACCGATCAAGGACATTGGCACACTACTCTTTCGTGGATCGGTCTGGTGACCGATCCAGTGATGACTGATCGGTCTGGTGACCGATCATGGAGCACACAGTGAGGTTGGGAACCTACTGTGTGGCTCCTGATCGGTCTGGTGACCGATCAGGGAGCAGGCTGTTGCCTTGTTGCTTGGCTCCTGATCGGTCCGGTGACCGATCAGGGAGCAGGCAGCTTCCTCAATGCCTTGCTCCTGATCGGTCTGGTGACCGATCAGGGGGCATACAGTGAGTTGAGTTCCCCTGCTGATCAGTTCTTGAACGGTCTTGTGACCGATCAAAGACTTAGGATTTGATTTCCGCGGTTACTGTTCACTCAGACGTGGACCGATCAGGCTTGAGCCTGATCGGACAGTGTCTGTCCTGATCGGTCTGGTGACCCTCAGGCTTCACTCTGATCGGTCTAGTGACCGATCAGGCTTGTGTCACCGTGAGAGCTGGGAGTCCCAGCAAAGCGGTGGATCGGTCTGGTGACCGACCCACAAGCCCTGGATCGGTCCGGTGACCGATCACTTTAATTCAAATTGCACTGTCAGACGCTCTAATCGCGTCTGACCGTATCCGATTCTCTGCGTTTTATATCTGATACTTGATTTACTGAGTGATATGCTGTCCTAATACTCTAATTAAGCTGCAGGTGACAGGGAAGGATTCAAACACTCAAGGAGAGTCAATGGAAGCCTTTCCTTGGGCCTTTCCTTGGAGCAGGTTTGTCGGTTTTTCCATCTCAGGTTGCAACAGGCGCTGGCGCTGGCTAGAGCTGCTGTCTGGGGCTGGTCTGAGAGAAGCTCAGGGAGTCCAGAAGAGCTCAGTGGTGGCTAGTGATTGCAGGTGAGCAGCTGGAGGCTGCAGGGAGATGTTGTCACCTGGCGTTCAAGAGGGAACAAAAGGAGCGGTGTGGAGTAGAGCAAGGGAGAGTTTTTCTGGTTGCATGAGTTTTGAGCTGTGAATCCTTGCTGCGTGCTTGTGCTCCTTGCTTATCATCTTCTCTTGAGCAAGCTACTGTGATCTGAGCAACCATCCCTTGCTTGAGCGCTTGGAGGAAGGAACAAGAGGCTTTGAGTCCAACAGCGAGAAGACACGAAGAAAGGTTTCTTGCGTGAGATCATCGCTGGGTGGAGCTCGGGAGAAGCTTGCTGTGTTCTTGTCTTTGCTAAGTGCTAAGTAAGATCTTTCTTGTGTTTCATTGTGCTTAAAACTATATCCTTGATTGAAACGCTGTGGAGAGGTTACTCAACCGAGAAGGAGGTTGCTTTCTATCCGGTGTTCACCGGGGCTTGATCTGTCGACGATCAAGGGATCGCCCACCTTAAGGGCACGCCAAGGAGTAGGGGCAAGTTATCCCCGAACCTTGTAAACTCTCTTTGTTAGCGATCTTGTTTGTTTGTTCTAGTTGCTTTTGTTTTCTGCATTTCTGCACTTCTCTGTTTCCATTGTTTCTTCCGCTGTGCTACTAACAAATTGAGTGCAGAAGTTTGAAAAGCTTTAAGTCCAAGTGTTTGGCTATATTCACCCCCCCCTCTCTAGCCATCCGGGTTCCAACAAGTGGTATCAGAGCTTGGGGCTCTGTACAAGTGGCTTAACATCCGAGAGCTTACAACAAGATGGCTGGAAGAAAAGGAATGAGCACAAACCGACCTCCATTCTTCGACGGCACAGATTTGCAATATTGGAAATCGAAGATGGAGTTTTACTTAAAGACAAACATGAGCATATGGTTCTCGGTCAAAGAAGGTTTCATCCCCCCAAGAGATGTTGAAGGAAAAGATCTCGATTTTTCAAGTTGGTCGGCTGAGCAAATAAGAAAGAGTGAAGCTAATGCCAAAGCGGTGGTCACTTTGCAATGTGGGTTGACCAAGGAGGAGTTGATCAAGGTGGGTCCTTTTACAAGTGCTAAAGATCTTTGGAACAAAATCATTGAGCTCTATGAACGAACTCAAGACACCCGAATAGCCAAGAAGGACCTCCTTCACAGTCAACTCCAAAATCTGTCCATGGAAGAAAATAAAAAGGTAAGTGAACTCCATGGAAGATTCAAAGAGATCCTCAATGGCCTCCACTCCATCAATGAAAAGGTAGAAACCCGGGATCTAGTAAGGTTAGTTCTAAAAGCTTTTCCAAGGAATACATTGTGGTCATCCATGGTGGATGCCTACAAGGTTTCCAAGGATCTTTCCTTAGTTAAGTTAGAAGATCTATTTTGTGAAATGGAATTACATGAGATCTCTAACCAAGGCTCCGAAGAGAAAGGGGTTGCTTTTGTGGCAGGAAAGGAGGAGAAGCGCACCCATCATTTTGCTTTCATGGCACTAGAGGAGTCAAAGGAGGAAAGTGATGATGAATCAAGTAGCTCCTCAACCGCGCCTTCATCATCTTCGGATGATGAAGAGGTAATCTCTCCCAAGCTAGATAAGTGCTATAGAACCATTACATGTCTAGCTAGGTTGCTTAAAAAATCCAAGAACAAAGTTAAATTGTTGAAATTGGAAGTAGAAGAATTGAAATCCTCTAGGGTTGAGGATATTAATGATTTTCATGAGAAATCCTCTAAGGATGAGGATCTTGATAACTTGCATGTTAAAAATCTTGAGGATGAAAATAAGGGCTTGAAGGGTGAAATTGAAAATCTCAAGAATATTCTTGAGAAATTTTCAACAAGTTCCAAAACCCTAGATATGATCTTAAACTCACAAAAGGCGGTTTACAACAAGGTTGGTTTGGGTTACCAACCTAAAAAACCTAGTGTCATATCCTTAATGTTAAGAACCCAATTTAGAGTACAAAATAATTCTAGAGTTCAAAAGATTAGAAACAAAGTGACTAAGGCATGGGTGCCTAAGTCCTTCATTATTGATGCCTTAGGTCCCAAAATTTGGGTACCTAAAACCTCTATCTTTAGAATTGTATAGCTTGGATTGAGGGGGAGCATCTATCAACATGGGTTGTTGATAATTGGAGCTCCAAATTCATGGTTAGGAAAATTTGTTATACACATGATTAGCTATGGAAAATTCAAATTAGATAATTTGATCCCCATTGTTTTTGTTCTTATTACAATGTAATCTCTTGGCTAGTAATTTTTATGGAATTCATGTGTCAAGGAACTTAATCATGCTTAAGTATGATCTACTTTAGTATTGAAATTCTTCCATGATCAAGTTTGCTTCCGAAACAAAGAAGGAACTGTCTAGTTCATCTTTACAAAATCGAATTATGCATTCATCAAGTGTGCTATCCATGTCTATGAATTTTCTATTCAGATGATTGCATGCATATCTGCTTTGGAAGCCTAATTTAAACTTGATTTCAAATCGGTTGGAACCATGACTGTAATACACACTTGGAAGTATGACTTTTCAATCCAATCCATGAGGTTTAGCTTCAATATGCCATGATTTGGATTGAACTCCATAGTTCACTGTAAATCTAGAAGTTAGCCAAAATATTTGCAATAACACATCATATATCTTAGGCTTAAGTGTTCTTATGTTTGAGATGAACCTAGTTGAGTATGCCATGACTTTAATGTATCTATTATTAATATTAATCTATGACATGAAAATTTCATTTAAGAACAAGATGAACACATTACGTCTCAACTTTCTCATTGTTTTGTTTGAACTGATCACTCATAAGACTTTGATAAACAAGAACATGAGCTTAAGGTATAGGGTTAATGTTTTCTTTGTATCAAACTCAAATATCGTGATTTGTTTGTTGTTCCCACTGATCATGCTTTGATACAAACCTGTTTTTGATACTCAAGTTCATGCTTAGCACATAATGATCATGCTTAGAGCATATTAATGATGTTTTGATACAGATCTGTTTTTGGATTGTTTTTTAATCCATAGAAATTCTTTAATATAAAAATATACTTTTTAGTTAACGGACCCCATGATTAGGATCAAATGGATTAAAACTAATTGAATTAGGGTCTGGGAATGGTTAAGGGTTGAAACAAATCTATTTCTGAAACTGATCAGGTTCAGAAAACAGTCTGTGTCAGACCTGATCGGTCCACCGACCGATCAGGACTCACCCTGATCGGTCTGGTGACCGATCAGGAATCACACTGATCGGTCCGGTGACCGATCAGATCAACACTGATCAGAAGTATCAGACTACTCCTCAGTCCGATCCCCTTTTCATCAAGATGTATCAGATCACCTGATCATACTGATACACACAAATCTGATACAAACCAAGTACAATTGAAACACATTTGATCCTCCATTGGTACAAACCTGGTACTAAGTGAGTACAAGTTTTGTTCAAGTGTTCAAAAAAAAAAGGGGTAGGAATTTTTAAGACCCTTGATTCTCAGAAATTTTTCTGAAACATCAAGTATTAAAATGCTGATTTGATACAAACCTATGTTGGAATGTTCAAATGCTTAAGAAAGGGTTTGTTGAGTCATGACTCTTGGTCTTAATGTCGTGTTTCAGAAATATTTCTGAAATGACGAATATTAATGGAGTCTACACCCTTGTTTTGGAATGTCAATTGTTAATGCAGTCTGATCAGGGATGTATCAAATAATCAACGAACCTGATCGGTCACGGAGACCAATCAGGATTATGTGTCCGATACATCTGCATTCCTTACTTGTCATATGAAACATATACATGCTTGACCATGATATATTTCTGTATATGGTTTCATGTGCAATTCACACTTATTGTCGTATGATGCATATAAATTGTTGTCATGATACATTTATGGTATATGCCTCTCATATGCAATTCAGAGTTTACCTTTGATTATTTTGGATTTGGGGAGAGACCCATGTTTGAGAGGGAGTATGGTTAAACTTAACAACCCCTCTAGACCCTTTTCGATGTTCGACAAAGGGGGAGAGTGTGGTTGGTTAAGTTTAGGATGATTATATTGTAGGGGGAGGATCCTGATTCCCCTATGATTCTGAAATTTGAGAAATTGATTGAGAATCCCTAAACTTAAACTCAGGTTGTCAAACAACAAAAAGGAGGAGATTGTTGATGTAGTCTGACCCTAATTGTTGTTTTGGTGTTGACACCGATTTTAGTTTAGGTTGATGATTATGATTATGGTTAAGTCCTGATCGGGGATTAGGCATCGTATGAGAAATCCTAGCTTGGAGGGCTAGGTGTTAGAAAATCCTAACCTGGAGGGTTAGGTGTGGAAAATCCTAGCTTGGAGGGCTAGGTATTGAAAAGTCCTAATTCGGAAGGGTTGGGTGAAAATTCCTAGCTTGGAGGGCTAGGTGAAAAGTCCTAACTTGGAGGGTTAGGTGAAAATTCCCAACTTGGAGGATTAGGTGAAAAAGTCCTGGCTTGGAGGGTCAGGTCCTAGCTTGGAGAGCTAGGTCTGGAAAAGTCCTAATTCGGAAGGGTTGGGTGAAAAGTCCTAGCTTGGAGGGCTAGGTGAAAAGTCCTAGCTTGTAGGGCTAGGTGAAAAGTCCTAACTTGGAGGGTTAGGTGAAAATTCCCAACTTGGAGGGTTAGGTGAAAAATCCTTAGCTTGGAGGGCTAAGGTGGATGAAATCCTTGTTTGGAGGGCTAGGTTTGAGTCCCTGGATCGGTCTGGTGACCAATCAGGGACATTGGCACGCTGCTCCTTCGTGGATCGGTCTGGTGACCGATCCAGTGATGACTGATCGGTCTGGTGACCGATCATGGAGCACACAGTGAGGTTGGTAACCTACTATGTGGCTCCTGATCGGTCTGGTGACCGATCAGGGAGCAGGCTGTTGCCTTGTTGCTTGGCTCCTGATCGGTCCGGTGACCGATCAGGGAGCAGGCAGCTTCCTCACTGCCTTGCTCTTGATCGGTCTGGTGACCGATCAGGGGGCATACAGTGAGTTGAGTTCCCCCGCTGATCAGTTCATGAACGGTCTGGTGACCGATCAAAGACTTAGGATTTGATTTCCGCGGTTACTGTTCACTCAGGCGTGGACCGATCAGGCTTGAGCCTGATCGGACAGTGTCTGTCCTGATCGGTCTGGTGACCGATCAGGCTTCACTCTGATCGGTCTGGTGACCGATCAGGCTTCACTCTGATCGGTCTGGTGACCGATCAGGCTTGTGTCTCCGCGAGAGCTGGGAGTCCCAGCAAAGCGGTGGATCGGTTTGGTGACCGACCCACAAGCCCTGGATCGGTCCGGTGACCGATCACTTTAATTCAAATTGCACTGTCAGACGCTCTAATCGCGTCTGACCGTATCCGATTCTCTGCGCTTTACATCTGATACTTGATTTACTGAGTGATATGCTGTCCTAATACTCTGATTAAGCTGCAGGTGACAGGGAAGGATTCAAACACATAAGGAGAGTCAATGGAGGCCTTTCCTTGGAGCAGGTTTGTCGGTTTTTCCATCTCAGGTTGCAACGGGCGCTGGCGCTGGCTGGAGCTACTATCTGGGGCTGGTCTGAGGGAAGCTCAGGGAGTCCAGAAGAGCTCAGTGGTGGCTAGTGGTTGCAGGTGAGCAGCTGGAGGCTGCAGGGAGATGTTGTCACCTGGCGTTCAAGAGGGATCAAAAGGAGCGGTGTGGAGCAGAGCAAGGGAGAGTTTTTCTAGTTGCCTGAGTTTTGAGCTATGAATCCTTGTTGCGTGCTTGTGCTCCTTGCTGATCATCTTCTCTTGAGCAATCTACTGTGATCTGAGCAACCATCCCTTGCTTGAGCGCTTGGAGGAAGGAACAAGAGGCTTTGAGTCCAGCAGCGAGAAGACACGAAGAAAGGTTTCTTGCGTGAGATCGTCGCTGGGTGGAGCTCGGGAGAAGCTTGCTGTGTTCTTGTCTTTGCTAAGTGCTAAGTAAGATCTTTCTTGTGTTTCATTGTGCTTAAAACTATATCCTTGATTGAAACGTTGTGGAGAGGTTACTCCACCGAGAATGAGGTTGCTTTCTATCCGGTGTTCACTGGGGCTTGATCTGCCGACGATCAAGGGATCGCCCACCTTAAAGGCACACCAAGGAGTAGGGGCAAGTTATCCCCGAACCTTATAAATTCTCCTTGTTAGCGTTCTTGTTTGTTTGTTCTAGTTGCTTTTGTTTTCTGTATTTCTGCACTTCTCTGTTTTCATTGTTTCTTCCGCTGTGCTACTAACAAATTGAGTGCAGAAGTTTGAAAAGCTTTAAGTCCAAGTGTTTAGCTATATTCACCCCCACCTCTCTAGCCATCCGGGTTCCAACAATAGGACATATAATCGACATTTGTAGCATGTTTGTAACTTGCAAATTAAGTGGGAAAATTTTATTTCAATTCAAAATGAAGAGAATGAAGTCACTAAGATCACTTGAAGTTGGGTTGCTTGCACCAACACCCTTGAATTCCTAAGTTCCATGGAAGCTAAAATTTTAACTGATGGGAATTGTATGGAAGGGAAAATCACATTCTAATTATTTAATGATGGTTATGAATGGTCATTGGAACAATTCAATTATTATTTCGGATTTTTGCTAGAGGGCAAGGAAAAATACCAAAGGACTTTAGAGCCACCACATTGTAGTGGGAATTGATTGGAGTGGGTGGATACGATCCTTCAAGGGCAAAATCTTCCCAACTTAAAAATCTTGTATTCTGATATCTCCATGGAGTAATGGCCAATAGCATTTTCGGAAAAGCAAATAGTGAAGGAGTTGTAAGGCTTAGTGATTTTTTTTTTTTTTTATTTTTGCATTTGGTGTATGATGCATGGAGGGAGTATCAATTTTGTCTCCCATTTTATTAGACACCTTGTCAATGTTGGGAAAACTTCTTTTGGGACAATAATGATTGGTGTGTTTATTACCCTTATTGTTGAAAATCTCGAGTATGACTTGAGTGAGTTGGAGATCATAGAGGGGAATTCGAGTATTGATATAGGGGTGTGTCTAGCGGATAAGATGCTTGTTTACAATGGAGATTCATTTGGCTTTGTAATGAAAGATCAGACACCCTTTAACTACCAAATGTCGAATAAACCATCATCACCAACCATGAGAATTGGAGGTTAGAGCGAGTCTCACCTATCCGTCAATCTAGGGAGTCATACTTGCCTCCTTTTGATATGCCCCCTGCAATAACAGTTCACCTTGATAGAGTAGAATCGCCGGCATTCAGGGATGAGCCTCCCACTTTGAACACTGAATCGACTGAACCGATTGCCATGAACATTCGTGGCCGACTCTGTGAACATCTTGGAATTTGGCACGGGCCATGGCGACTGACACGAGCCATGGCAGCTGGCATGACCCCCTGGAAAGGTCTATGATAAATTGAAATTGGGGAACGACCCCTCCAAATTAGCCATGACCATGACAACTGGGAGATATTCGAAAGTTGATTTTTGAAAGTCATTTTCGCTTCTTTTCATGCCCTATTAAAAGAAATAAATGAGTGCAGCTCACCCAATTAGGAAAGTATCAAAATGAAGCATCAATAGATGAAAACATAAATATATGCATATAAAATGGGACAAGAGATGCATCAAACTATGATAAAACCCTATATGAAATGCGCGCATAAGTGACCGTAGGTGACTCTCTCCCAACATTGAAGTTACTAGATTATACTTGGATTGTGTCAACCCATTTGGAAAATCAAAGTCCTATGTAAAAAAAGGGAAAAAAAAAAGAAGAGAAAGAGTGGAAGAAAATTTGAAATGAAATACAACATCGTGAGTGAAGGAAAATTGAAAAAAAAATTATTTTGAGTGACAATAATGGGATAAAAAAATAGTTGTCGTCAGTGGAAATGATAAGACGCCCCTTTGAGACCAAGTTAGGTTACTGAGAAAACACTTATCCATTTCTCTCAATACCGAGTATACCTTTGAGACTTAATATTGGGAATAGGGGACGAACCTTGTGTATGATAGGTAAGTGCTTAATGTTGGAAACCTTGGCAACACGATAAAATGACAACTTGACTTAGAGAGGTTGTGCACTTAAACTAGCTTGTTAGGCCTGGTGAAACTAATCGAATATCTTTGCATAATGATGATATCACTTGATAGGATTAGATGAGCTTATTGAAGTTGGGAGATAGTTATTCACATGCATTCTTAATATTGATGTTTGCTTGAGATAAGCAAAGGATTGGTCTGGCGGATTTTGATGTGCACATTTCATATAGGGTTTTTATCGTAGTTTTACACACGTCTTATCTCATTTTATATGCATATATTTCATGTTTTCATCTCTGTGTTCTTCATTTTAATACTTTCCTTGTTCGGAGAATTGCTCTCGTTTAATTCCTTTGACAAGGCACAAAAAGGATAAAACAGCATTCAAAAACCAACTTCCAAAATCTTCCCAACTGCCACGGCCATGTGGACAATTAGAAAGTGGTCATGCTCAGTTTTTGAGTCCCATGGGGGGTCGTGGCAGCCATAGGGGTCGTGGCAGCCGCCACGCAGGCTGTGGCAGCCACCAAGGGGCCTTGGTAATCGCCATGGCCAATGCCAAAACCCCAGGATGTTCATAAAGCCGGCTATGAGCGGTCGTGCCCGTCGGCCATGGGCGGCTATGTCATCAAAAATCCTATATGAGTTCATAGAACCCGCTACGGACTATCATGCTAGCCAGCACGGTCGTGCTGCCACTCAAAAGAGTTCATAGCAATCAAAATAGGCAGTCATGCTGGCCGCCATGGGGGATCGTGTTAGGCGCTTGGAAAACCTGGTATAGAAGTTGGATTTGTGGATTTTTTTAGAGGATCTCGATTGGGAGCCCTTCAAGGGCTTCAATAAGACTTTGGAAAAACAATCCAAGGGATTTTCGACACAATCACACCTAAAATTCATATTGAGGAGCATCCAGAGACAATTTCACGCATCAAGACTAAGTTGTCTTTCTCTTTTTCTAAATTTGGTATTGATTGTAACTGATTTAATGATGATCTCTATTTGTAACTCCTTGCTTACCTAGTAGATTCTTGATTTTAGAATTCGGGATTAGTCCTTTGATATGTAGACATCTTTTGTTGAATCTATTGATGTTTAATTGATTGTTTCCTATTCAATGATATGTGTGTTTGTGGTCTAGATCTACTATGTACACAAGATTTCAATGTCAAAAGCATGAGATTCGTATCCCATGAGGTGTAGGATGAACCGAAGGAGAATCCAATTCTCCGATCTATAGAACCCAAGATGCAAAGAGTTAACTATGAAAGTAGATTGGTATGTTACGAGGAGCAATAGGTTATCATAGATTTTAATGGATCGATTTCAATTCGTTGTCACACAGTAAGAGAAACTTTGGGGTTGTGGGTTCATGTGATAGAGGTCTCCTTAAGAAAACAATCCCTCGGCTCTGTCGCTCTAGAAGTAGACATGAATTGGAATGGATATGTCGGAGTACTTTCAAAAGTCCACATTCGATACCATAGGATAGTCTACCTACATAAACAACCATTAAGGATAAAAAATTAAACATATATTAGGTGTTTTCATTTATTATGGTAAAATCAAAATCCTATAATTACCTTTTCTAATCGAATTCTCTTAGATCACTTTCCTTCCTTTTCTATCTTCTCATTCAAATCTCCTTCTTCACTATTCTCTACTTTTTTCTTAAGATCTCATGTTCTTGAACAACCTCAACCACAACATTTGTCTAGACAATTGTGCTTATTTAGTAAACTAGTACTTAGTCACTAATCCTCTTAGGATTGATATCTTTTATTACTTAATGAAATTTTCGTGCACCTGCGGATTTGACCACATCAATTGACCAAGTTCGAGTTGTGTTTTGATATTTGATAATATGTTTGTTGACTAGAGTGAATAGTCAAGTAGATCAAGGTGATTAGATACTTGATGATATAGTTGACAAGAGAAAAATCCATATAGGTCAAGGTTGACCGGATACTTGATAGTCGGAAGTCCAACGGGGAATTGGCAAGAGAAAAGTCCAAGTGAGTTGTGGTTGACTGAACACTTGACATAGTCCAACAGAGAGTTGTCATGAGGCGTTAAGAACCGGTAGGTCAAGGTTGACCATATGCTAGGCAATCAGAAGTCCAATAAAGAATTAGCATATGGCGTGAAATCCCATTAGGTCAAGGTTAACAAGATGCTAGGCAACGAGAAACCTTGATAGGTCATGGTTAAATGAATGTTAGGTGATACGGGGAATATGGTGGGCCCTCTCGAGTGGGTAAGAGTCAACACCAACTGACGGGGAAGTAAAAAATCGAGGTTGGGTAACTTAGACGGCATCCTTACCTCACCCTCCCCCAGCGGTCTGATCGGACTTGCCAATGATCAGTCAATCCGATTGGATATTATAGGGGAAGACCCGAGCGAGCACCCATAGACACCTAGTTTGTTCTATTGATCAATTGATAAGTTTGAGCAATCGACTAATGACACTGTAACAACAAATAGAATATTTGAAACTCGACTAAACAACTTGATTGATTGGCATTAGTCGATTGGTACAGTAACAGTCGATTGATGTCATTGTTGCAGCTGACAAAACTTTTGAGTTGGTTGCGACACTCAATTGTTTAGGCATCAATTGATTGATGACCAATAATAGACGATTATTCACGGTTAAACCAAAGTTGGTAAGAGTCAATCTGTAGGTGTAACGATCAAATTCAGTGGAACAATTGAGTAATGGTGATGAACAATCGATTGATAGACATCAGCCCCAACCTGAAGGTTGTAAAAAAAATATTTTGAGGAGATTTTCACAGCCAATTATTGCCATTTTAGAGGAAAGTGCAATTATTTTCTAGACCTCATGAAGCAAACTAAAGCAACCAAAATAGCTTAGAACAAAGTTCCATTAGCGTAAACTTGTTATTTTTGTTATATTCATTTGTATTTTGTGTTTGTATCTTTCTTTTATTTGTGTCGCTTTATATAATAAGTATTGTAATAGCATTCACAATGAGAACTCCTTGACTTGACATCAATGAGGGAGCTCCCTCCCCATAGTGGGAAGGAGCTCTCTCATTTTAAGGATATGGAACTGCTTCTTCCTTTTTTTAATTTTATTTTTAATTATAATAAAATTTTAAATTTAAATTAAAAATAATAAATTCATTTATTTGGATTTTTATTTAATATAATGTAATTTATTTTTTAATTATTAATGTTATTATGTGATAATTTATGAATTTAAATTTTATTTATTTATAAGGTCAAATATAATGAAAAAGTGTGAGACTTATGAAAGAGTTGTTGAGAAATTTTTTTAATAATGGAGAAATATATAAAATTCTTATTTTTGACGTGGTGAAGATATGATAACGAAGGAACTCTATAAGAGGTTTTACGAATATGGATGTCCTAAGAGGGTTCTCTAATAAAAGTAAGGGAGTAATGATTTCGCTATGAATTAAAGTAAATTGTTGAGTAATGATTTCGCTACCATGACATAATCCCTATAATGCCAACACAATTTGTGATGATTTATAAAATTATCACATTTTCCATTTCAATTTTTTTACAATAATAATTAATTTACGAATTAGCTTCTCAATCATTCTATTTATCTTAACCATACAACCTGAACATGACCGTGTGACCCATCCAGAAGAGGATCTTTAGCAGAAACTATACAACTTGAATATACAATTAGCTATTTGAAAAAAAAAACAATAAACTGATTTATAATCGACTGCCGATAAAAGATCAATAAGTGGCGCCAATTACATTACGTGTGAACTTATAAATTGCCTCCATTTCCCGTTGACCTGCTTCCGTAACTCATTACAGAAGAAAACCACCTGAAGTCAACCCTAAAATGCTCCAACCATGCACTAAAGCAATGTTCCGCGTTGAATTTCAATGCAGAAGCGTGTGACGGTAAGCATGCACATAACTGATGACGCATTACTATATTTTAGTTAATCTTTTACTAGTGAGACCAATTGTTTCTTCTCCCTGGTCATCAGCCTAAGCATCTATATATATCCACACTCGTTATTCTTCATCGTTGACCTGTAAAAGTAAATAATTCATTGTCAAAGCATGCATGGAACGTGTCTCTGTCTGCTTCCGTCCATCAGTTGACTTCGAGCTTTCAAAGAAACCGAGTGCGGTTTGTTGGTCAAGTTCCTTAAAGTTCAGTTTTTCAGGTTTTTACCGTGTTGGCTAAGCAGTCCATGGCATGGTGGCCATCGCATTCGGCCTCCACCATGAAAATCGAAGCACTTTCAAACTGGAAAAGCAAAAAAAATTGTAGTTTTTTTTCTTCTTTCCTTTATGTCGGAGACCTCTCTTCTATGTGAGTGGCAGCGACTCATTACTTAATCAATGCTTAGCTCAAGTGTTATATGATCTGGATATCTGATAAAAAAAAAACTTAGCTCAAGTGAATTAGACCGGAAGCTGTCTGCTAAAGGCTATAATAGCATCGTTAAGAAGAGTTTAACTTTATCGATCTCCCGCTGCGCGTAATCTCATATCCTATGTGATATGAGAACACATTGTGATTAACTATACAAGCAAAAGTTAAGATTGAATGCACATTTGGATAAAAGTAAGGGCTGAGTAGTCAACATTTGACAAAATACATAAATTTGGTTGGAATAAGATATCCTTGAAGTAGATTCACACATGTACTAATTAGAATGCAAAGTAATCTAGTTTTTTTTTCCTTTGCACATCCTCTTTGATAGATATTGTAACTTTTATTAGACATTGTGTTATCAAAATTAGAATACATAAATTTGGTAGTTTGTTCACAACTTTTTAGATGCTACCTAATATAAAGGAAAAGATAAATAGTGGATATTGAGCCAAAGACTCAATTAAAAGTCCAAAAAGTACATCCTCTTGAAATCTCTAGTGGATATGGAAGACAAGATCAAGGTGGCTAGAAAACAGCAAACAGTGCTCAATTGAACAAGGCCATGCAATTTGATTGGTATTTCTAGCAGACCAAGCATGAATCAGTTTATTGCACTATGTAGCAGAATTCATACCTTCATTCTCCATTGATTTCTTAGTTTCTAATCCTCCGAATCATCCAAAACCATTCATGAGACAGTCTTCAAAGAATACAGGGCTTCATTGTCATATGGATAGGAATGACAGAAAGAAACAACCATCTGAAACAACAAATGGTTCCTTGTTTCCGACTCACCCTCATAAAGATCACATTTCATATTTCCTAGTTTAAGTCCTCTTTCCATTAGTCTTCCTTTTGTTAAAATTTTGTTATTGACAACATCCAAGCAGCGACCAACACTTACAAATGCTGGAAAATAATTCTTGGCAAATAACAACTTTACTACAGTGGTTCTATATCTGTGGCAAAATGAACATTAGATGATGAAAAGTATACAACTAATGAAAGGAGGTTAAGAATGTGTCAGCTTGCAAAAATTTTACTGTCATAGCAATCATAGTGTAAATATTAGCCCTTGCCCAAAGATCGTAGCTGAATGCAATATCAGTTATCTCTGATATTACATCATCAATGGTTTAACCTGCAGAAGCAAATTGCCAAAAGCAAAGCAGCCTAATTAGATTACAAGGTGCAAAACCTTGTCAACATTCATAATAAAAGAATCAAAACTCACCTCGTCTTCCTCTTAAGTTTGTACCTTGGGTGGCACAACTTATCCTGCATATCAAAAGACTGTCTTGACTAATGTACATTCATGTTGCCACTGAATACTGGATACAATCGCTAAGACAAAGCTGATTTAGGTTGATCTAGCCAAAGATTGCATCTAGTATCCAGCCAATCTGAATAACACAAAATAAATCTGATTCAAAGCTGTTTATTAGAATATTGCTCAACACCTGGAGACCAAAGAGTAGCTCAAGATACAATTCTAGATTACAATTTGATACAGTTCCCAAATTAAAAATCTGCATAAATGATTCAAGATACAAAACTTAAGATGATAAACTTGCTTGGAGCACCAAGTGGTTCAATAATTCTAGAAGCTTTATGATGCTAACAATTTATGAATAGCATAAGAAATATATATATAAGCAATGGTTTAAACATCTAAGCGACCAAGCTTTGGTCTAAATGTTTGCATGTTGGTAGATAGCATAAATCTTGCAAGAATTAATACAAGCACTGTGAAATTTTTTTCTTACTAAGAGAATAGGCTTCCGAGTGCAAGATTCGTATTCAAACAAGAATCAAAAGAAATAAAAGTAAAAAATAATAATTCATTCTGTATTCTGTTTAAGGATACAAATAGTACAAGAAGTTAGATCCAGCAGGGCATTTTCAACCACAGGGTAAGAAATATAATTCTGTCTCTATAAGCATTCAACAAGGGTAAAGAAAATAATACAAATAAAGCCGATTGATGCAGATGCTCCATTAAAACAGAACCTATAAAAAAATCACCAGTAACCACCACATGAACAAGAACCTTTCTCAAAGTGATGGAAACGACTTGAATCCCTCAGTATGATCTCGTGGTCAACAATCATAGAGATGAAGGTGATGGCACTGTGACAATCTCCACAAATTCGCAAGTTTTTTGTAATACGGATGGGAGTTCCAGGGTAGGTGGTGAGGATGCCATACGCAACAGCAAGTTTTTCACTGTGCTCAGATAGAAGGTTACTTCTCTCTTCATCGTCCACATCATGCAATGCAAAATCCGTCTGCGGCACATAGCCAAGGGCTTTGATTCGTTCAATCAATGAGGCAAGAAGCTCATAGATTTCTTTAGATCGCAGGTGAGATCTATCTCCAACAAAGAATGAGACAGTTCCTTTCTTTTCCTGAATCCAGCTGCACCCTGGCCTCTTTTTGACTCCTTGCTTCTTCATTAGAGATCTGATCCTGGCTACATCTTTCCACCGCCCTGCATTTGCATATATGTTGGACAGCAATGTGTATGCTCCATCATTTCCAGGCTCTAACTCTAGCAACTTATGGAGAGCATATTCACCAAGCTCCACATTAGAATGGATTCTACATGCACTAAGCAAGGCAACCCAGACCACAGATGTGGGCTCCATTGGCATGGTTTGTATCATCTCCCAAGCTTTCTCTAAGCGACCAGCACGAGCCAACAAATCAATAACACAAGCATAATGCTCAGCGTCAGCAGTAACCCCATATCTCTTGCTCATGCTATCAAAGTATTCTAACCCTTCATCAACCATACCAGAATGGCTACAAGCATAGAGCACAACTAGGAAAGTGATGCCATCAGGAACAAACCCTGCATTTTGCATCTCCTCAAAGAGATGAAGGGTACCTTTACCATAGCCATGCATCCCATAACAAGTCATTAGGGATGTCCAGGAAACAAAATTTTTATCTAATATCACATTAAACACAGTTTGAGCTGCATCGACATCTCCACACTTAGAATACATGTCGATGAGGCAATTAGCTACAAATAGCATAGTGCCCCGGACGCTGTTGCGGATCACATAAGCATGTATTTGTTTTCCGAGCCGCAATGCTGAAAGGCGAGCAGAAGCCATAAGAGCACAAGATATGGTGAAAACATTAGGTACTGAATGACTCTGTGTTAACATCTGAGCAAAGATCCCTATTGCATCATTGGCATCTCCATGTTGTGCATAACCACCAATCATGACAGTCCAAGTAACAACCGTCCTCTCATTCAACGGTATAGAATCAAATAATGAGTGTGCCGATTTGAAATTCTTGCATTTAGAATACATGTCTATCAGCGCATTTTGCACCATTAGATCCTCCCCATCATAATAACTGTTATCCCACGTAAGGAGGCATTTTCTAAGCGAATAAGCATGAGTCTCCATTCCCTGAGAAATAGCACCAACAGAAGCACATGCAGAGAGAAGAGAAATAATGGTAACAGCATTAGGTTCTGAGCCAGAGAATTGCATCTGCCTAAAAACTTCAAGGGCATCATGCCCATGTCCCCTCTGGGCATACCCAGAAATTACTGCACTCCACGTCACAACATTCAATGCTATGTTCTCCTTAGTCATTTTCTCAAAAAGATTTAGGGCACGGTCAAAATCACCATTCTGTGAATATCCAGTGACCATTGCATTCCAAGAAACTACATCTTTAATCTCCATGCTATTGAAAACTTTAAAAGCATCACCCATCATTCCACACTTTGCATAAACATCAATTAATGCATTACCCACAAAGATATCAACAAAAAGACAAGTTCTTATAGCATATCCATGTATTTCTCTTGCCTGAGACAGTGCCCTCAGGGAGGCACAAGCAGGAAGAATGTTGACAAGGCTTATGACATCTGACCTCCCTAGACTCTCAATATTACTAGCCTTTTGTGACATATCAGAGAACAATTCTAATGCGAGCTGTGGATTATTACTCTTTACATGAGCTGCTATCATTGAATTCCAAGATGTTACATCATCTATTCCCCTTGATAGAATTTCTTCAAACACGTGGGAAGCTTCATCCGGAGCACCACAACGGGAGTACATGGCTACCATTGAATTGCAAATAAAAACATTAGACTCAAAGCCATTGCGACAAACAACTGCATGGAGGACAATCCCTCGTCGGTATGAAGGTAGCTCTCCGCATGCCTTTAGAGCAAAGGGGAAGGTGTAATGGTCTGGCCTAGTTCCCACACGCTGCATGCAGCGACAGAGTATCAAGGCATGGTCAAGGTGGCCTTCCTTCACATATTGCCTTATAAGCAAATTCCACCAAAGCACAGGTGAGGGGGAGAGACGTTCCAACAAGGTGAGAGCATCAGTTAGAGCACCGCAAGCAAGGTACGAAGCTACAATGCCAACACCTAATGATGATGACTGTGAAGTAACAGAGAAGCGCAGAGGTGAATGGAGGAGACCAAGGCTGATGATCTGTTGATGGAGTTGTCTGGTGGTGAACACCGTCCTGCAATCCTTCAACCAGGAAGCATACTGAGACAATGTTGAGGGTGTTGAAAGGTTTAATGTTGAGAAGAGTCTGATTCTGCTTCTTGAAGATGTCTTGATGAAGCCGAGCAGATAACTACAGCTGAAACTCATAGACACCTTAACCACTCAAATAGCAGTCATAGTTCACTGCAGTCCAAATAAAGGCATGAAAAATGAATCAGTAAAAAGCATTCTTTCGTCCCTGGAAAAGAACACTAAAAAAAAAATCAAATATGTTGATGCTATGTTACTGACAATGGATTTACTATTGTATCAAAGTAAGTGGGCAAACTACATAATTAAAAGTTCAATTTTTTGCGAGTTCTCCATGCCATTGCTATTCGAATAGAAAATTCTTCAACAAGAACAAGAGGCTCATACTTGCACCTATCCGGAAATTCAAAGAAAAATGATCAAGCATTGAAATGTCGAAATTTCTTGCCATGCCCGCACCATAGCCAGAATACTATTCTGGTAAAACCACTCAACATGCTTTGGCACGCTTCAGCATGCATCAAGCATGCCAAGATGAATTCAACTAATATTTGTTCTCTTTTAGTTTGTTTATCCAAAATTCTAGTTTGATTGAATATCTGAATGATTAATTTCTAGGATTAAATTGGTCGAGGAAAAATCAGACCTATTATTTGGGATTTCAAAGCCCTGTCACTGCAAATCTGATTCAAAATGGTAACCAAAGAAAAATGGCAATTCCACACCTTCAAGAATCATTAAAAACAAATTGACTCTATTGTAGGATTCCATTACGTTCCAACCACCAAAGACATAAGCACTAAAGCTCCAGCAAAGACACCCGAACTTGATTTGCATCTTTGGGAGTGGAGAGGTGGTATGTGCTTGCTCTCCACATAGGCCAAGCTTGAGACGGAGGAACCAAAGAAGCAGCTAAAAGAAAGAGAAACCAATCAACCACATTGGACCTAGCTCAAAAGGGGATTAACCAACTACTTACTGTTACATCCTGGTCATTTAATTCGACCATTGAATAGGTTAAACAATACATTTGGTCGACAGAAGATGTTAAAGTAATACAATTGGTTTATAGATTTGTAACAAAGCTAACTAAATCTACTAGTTCTCTATGTAATCTTATAAACAGACAAGCAATATGAACCAAAGGCATCCAATTCCAATATAATGCACTTCCTCAAAAGTGAGACGGAAGGAGACCTGTTCGGCTGTTCCTTATAGTGCTGGTCATTCGTCGTCATCTTCGACGAATAGTGCGGTAGGGTATGGCGTCGAGATGTCGGAGTCGTCCACAGGCAGATTATATGACGCCGGGAGTCGGGTGGAAGGAGGCGGAGGGACGGCCGGTGGCGAGGCCGGGGAGGCGGCTGGAGGAAAAAATTACTGTGATCGCCTTGCGGGCGGCGAGACCGCGAGTTGAGTTGGGTGACGGCGTGAGGCGGGCGCGGCTGGGTGTGTCAGGTGGGTGCTCGCTTGTACCAGGGTAATGGGAAGATAAATTTTCAAAATGCCCCAAAGTTTATTCGACTACTCTTTAAAATTTTAACATTACTATTAAATTACACCCTATACTTTTGATTCTGGCCCGTTTCTACTTGCCCCAGCTTAAATTAATTTTTTAATGCTCTCCATTTATTTATTTTTTCTAAATCATTGTCTTTCATGACCTTTTTTGAGTTATTTTTCTAAGCCAGCAAATATTGAAATGTGATAACTATTTTTTAAATTAATTTAATTTTATTTTGCGAATATAATTTCCTAAAGAAATTTTCATCCACATAACAAATTCTAAATTCTAAATATGTGTAAATATCCGAAATATATTTGATTATAATTTATATTTTATTTCAATTTTAAGAAAAATCTGGTTAATGTAAATATTTAAGTGAGGAATCATTAATTTTTCCATTGATTTTTTTAAAATTATTTTCTTCAAAATTATATATATATATATAGGGATTTGTGATGCGAAGAATCTTACCGTGTAAATTTCGTATAAATCTTAACCTTTTTTTCGATTTAAATTTTTTATATATATATAATTTTCATTTGTTTATTGTCCCAAGCCATTTAAAATTTACTTATTGTATTTTATATATTAAGCACAGAGCATGTTACTCAATTTATTAGATACATTAAACATTTTTCTATAGTAATACTGTAGCATTTGATTGTCCCGGTATAATGGCACAATGGTTAACGGATCTAAAATTCGATCTCAGATATGAGGTCTTGTAAGAGATTTTTCCTTCAATAAAAAAATACTAAAATTTTGATTTTTTTGAATGGGTCTCTATTAATTCTTCTCGATTCATTTTGATGAGCCATGAAAAAACTGTCATAAGATTAGATTGATCACCTCCAAAATTAATACATGATTTACCAAAAAAAAAAACTATAACATTTGATAAAACTAAGCAAGGAATAATATTATATAATCATTTCTATAACATAAAGTTTACGTAGAATATTGTCATAAAACAGTTAGTAAAGATAAATAGTTTAGAATAATATCAGTATTTATAATACGTGAGCTGTCCTGCTGATAGTAAGCTGAGTAATTACATCCAAACTAGAAAAAAAAAATGTGACAATGCAAACCCAAGTTGCAAACTTTATTTTATCACTTGCTACAAGATCCATTAACTGCAAAAAGAAGATGCATAAGTTATATATGAAGAGAACAACCTCCTCTTCTATCGAAGTATCAATACTTTATTTTCAAATGAAGGTTTAAATAAACTAATAGCAACTGTTACTCGCGGGCGACCACAACCAGCTGTTTTCCAACATTTCGGCCTTCGAAGAGACCTACAAGTGCCGCAGGGCCATTCTCAAGGCCTTCGACTATGTCTTCCACATACTTAATTTTCTCTTCCTTTATCAGTTGGACAACCTTCTCCTCAAACTCTAGATAGCTGCCATAGTGATCGAATACCAAGAACCCTTCCATTCGGATGCGCTTGCCAATAATGAGGAACAAGTTGTGCACGCCTTCGGGCATCTCAAGGTTGTACTGAGAAATCATTCCACATGCAGCAATTCGTCCTTTTGATCTCATGTTGTTAAGAACAGCTTCGAGCATTGCACCACCTACATTCTCAAAATAGATATCGATGCCATCTGGGAAGCACCTACAGAGGAGAATATAACCGAGATACAAATTAGAAACGCTTTTAGCTTCAACAGAACAAAAGAATAATTGACATATATAATTGGAAACCCGGTGTGTTGAACGAGCTAGTGCCACACCATTACCAAACCTATTAAGCTTGAACCATGAGATTACTGTGAAAAAATTCTGTCTATACTTTTTGTAGCCCATCTATATTTATAGACACGATGTAGGAAGGTTGTCCAAATGCAATGCCAAATCTATGAAAGTTCAATGTACCTAATCTTACCCTTGTGAACTGAACCTAGATTGCTCATAGTGCAATGGAGGAACCTTATGTAGACCATGGCAAACTCGTTTCAAGTTAATGTAGAAAACACTATAGAGTTTGTTACTAATTATCTTGCTTAAATAACATTCTATGCTACACGCCAATTCATCCATTTTGTATAATATATACAACATAACCATGCTCTTTGAACAAAACACTTGGTCTAAAAATCATCAATATTTAGAGATAATCCTAGTTAGCATTCTTTTGTAGTTCTACTTTCATAATAAGCATCCCATTAGGCTCAGAAGCGCCCATACATTTTAACGGGGTTCCTGAGTCGGTATTAATTATGACAGAATTATGCAAACAGCTAATGTACATAACATTCAAAAAAAAACATATTTTGACTAGTGGGCTACCTTTTCAAAGCTTTAGTCAGATCAGGTTCCTTCTTATAATTAAAAGCCTCATCGAAGCCAAACTTAGTCTTCAGAAGATTAACCTAATGAACAATAAGAAAAAAAAAATGAAGTAAATGCCGGCTTACAAATAAGATGATGAGTCTTTGGAAATTTATTATACGATAATATGTCAAACCAACATACTAGTCTTTTCCACTTTGCCAAATGTCAATGTGGTAAATGTTGGATACTAGAAATAAAGAATTGAAATTCAACAACATATAATCAAATAAATAAGAGTACACCATATACATAAGCCCCTTATCTTTGAATTCAGCCAATACAGTATTTTGATCTGAATATTCATCAATAATTCAGCATCAAAAAGGGCAAAGCTTGTAGTGAGAGAGAGAGCTGATGCTTTGAGTAGGTATGCTACAAATTAATTTACTTAAGTAAAAAATAAGCCAAATCTTATCAAACCTTTTCATCAGAACCAGCACTTCCGACAACATAACAACCCAATTGTTTGGCAAATTGTCCCACAAGTTGGCCAACAGCACCAGATGCTGCTGATATGAAAACACGCTCCTCCTTCTTTGGAGAGCAAATGTCATAAAATCCAGCATAAGCTGTAAGACCTGGCATACCTAGAGATTGCAATAGTAGAATTGTTAATAGAGCGAGAAAAATAATAGTTCATTTTCAACTCTGAAAAAGGTAGTTCATCTTGAAGTGACATCACTGTTTGCCTTTTAGTAAGCTCATATAAAAAATTCCTAGTAGAATATCCATTTATTGCTTAAAGTATCTGCCTAAGAACAGAATGGCCACTTTTAGTTTGGCAGCTAGCTAAAACTTCTACCACAGGACTAGTAGCATGGTCTTTATGGATATGATTAATGTTGCACAAAAGATAATGGACGTGATTAATATTAGTAAGGTTGCTTCTTTATGGATGTTGATAAAGAGAATGGACATGATTAATATTTGTAAAGTTGCTTCTTTGTGGAAAAGCAAATGTCCTACCAAAAAAAGAGAAAGTAATATTCTTCACTTTAGCACAAGCATGAAAACTGAAAGGAAAAAAAAACGAAATTATTTTGACTTCAAACTTCATTCACAGACTAGAATGCACCACTATATAGGCTCTAAAAGATTCCCATGAGTTTTCTTTGACGATTGCTCAATTTCACCCACTTGTTTTGTTCTCCAATTTTGACTTCCAGGGCTCATTGATTGTGTCAGAAAGTGTTCTCTATCATTGAATGTTGTTTTTGTATTCTATGTTTAGGGAAAGATCAATCTAAAACAACAGTATATACAATAAAAGAAAGTAGTTGACTAGTATCACTTTGATTGAACTAGCAAGAAATCAACTAGTTTTTAGTCTTCTCGTGATTACTACTAAACTATCATGTTGCAGACAGATTAACGTGCAGTTATCACATTAAAAAGGATGGAAGGTCTGGCATCCATTAATGTTATGCAGAAACAGCACTTACCAAGAATACCAGTATAGTAAGAAAGTGGAACTTCAGTGTGATGGATTTTAAAAAGTTGTTCGGGATTTGTAATCAGGCTATACTCTTCCCAACCAGTGATGCCCCACGCATAGTCACCAATTTTAAAATCTGGGTGGCTGGAGTCTACAACTTTTCCAACGCCAAAACCAGTTATTGGCTATACAATAAAAAATACGATGTCAAAATCCAGATATGAAAACTAATCACAAGGCATATCAGTACCATCACATTCATCATTCATCATAATTAATATTAATAAATTGCACCACAATTTCATACCTGGGCTTAAAAGGAATTATGTTATAATTGATTGATTTGATTCTCATGGGCCATGATTTACTCATGAGCTTCACTGAGTTAGCAGAGGACAACCTTTCAAAAATTGAAGTCTTACAACTACGCTTAAACAAAATGGCTAGTTGTTACGAAGCTTTCAGAGGTATTAAATGTACTCAATTAAACTGAGCACTTCTTGTGGTAGAAATGTGAAAAAAAGTGGAGGAATCTCTATAGTGTGAGTTAAAAAAAAACAGTTGGAGAGAGGAAAAATAAAAATTTAAGTAAACAAAATGTGGGGAAGCTGGATATTTATTGACTGGACTATAAAGAATATGAAAACAAAGATGGAAAATTTAGTATTAAGACAAAAATTGATGTAGAAATGATAAAGTAAAGCCTCACATGATAAAATTAAATAGACTTTTCTAACTAACCGGCGCTCCTGTCACTAATGAACTATTTCTCCTAGCAGAAAATAGATAAATATTGGTCTTTGTATGTAAATGGGTTGTAGTTATAGTTGGCATCTCATGCCAACATGCCTAACTTCTTTTATGTTATCACCATTGTGCTATTCATTGGAAACTTATAGGAATTGAATCCATTGTTTTTCGAAATATGGTCCAAACGGTTACAAGCTGATGCTTATGAAATGAAAACACATGATCAACTCCAATTTGTACCATTCATTTTTTACACCATATCTTATCAAGTCCATAAAGCAAACTATTGGGGCTACGATATTGCGGAAGGACGATTAGTTGTCATCCCAGGCAGGCATCCACAATTTAATCCCTAGCTACGACATATTTTGTAGGAATGTTTTCTCTAAATGGGACACGAACCCTGGGACACTAGGCTTCTGGACCGCTTGCAACAAGCACTTCACGATTTACCCTGACAACCGGATGGAAAACATCCATGGGGCCAAGCCGGTCGCCCGAGGTTCGACGTTACCCAACCTCATTAATCGTTTTTTTTCCATAAAGCAAACAATTACTTTAATTTTGACCGAGCACTATTAAGAGATTATCAACCTGCTGATCCTGAAACCATAAGGACATGTACACATTTTTTTGCCCTACTAAATGGAAACAACAGTTGATTCAGGACATTTAGACAGATTTAGTAGCATAATTGTTCTACTTAGAGAGTATCTGGCATATTTATCTAATTAATTCATCCATTTTTGTTCGAGTTTCACTTCTTTTACGTGAACCATTATTGTCAAATCATTGGAAATTAAATCTGCAAAGCTAATTTTACATGGATTAGATTCGATCCAGCTATCCATCAGTTCATTATTTTTAGGGGACTACCACCATTGACGCATACTCTCAATAAACTGTCTTATAAAGAATAGGTCTGCAATTATTATAATAAAAGCATAAATGGCTCAGTCAGTCTTAGACATCAAACAAGCCAACAAAGAGGATCAAATGAGTAAAACTCAAAACAAACACTGGTATCTTTATTAGAAAGAATTTGAAATTCAGGCCCCATGCGGCACCCAATCGAAACCATCCCTTATTCTCTTTGCAGCATAATATCCGTCTCCATTTTGTAACCATTTCTACCATAGGAGCTTCATGGTTGATCTGCATAATATCTATTACTGGCAATTGAAAATTTCCAAATTTTTCAAAGAAAAAATATCACTCTAATCGAGCTGAGAGCATACACTATTTGCTAAAAATCCAACAGCTTGTTCACAAAACTAGAGAGTCCATTTTTTTACTCTCCTGAAATTGGTGGAGGCTAGAACAACATACCAACTCCCTAAGAATCCATAATATCTTCCGTGCACGTAGTCTTTTAAGAATTTCCCCTTAGTTTATTTCCCCTCATACTAAAATAACATACCCCTTTCACATGATCCCGTAACTTCATATATAAAAAGAACAAACAATGTACAAAGATTCTCTAAAAAACACATAAATTATTTTTTTTTAAAAAAAAAATCTGAAACCGATTCCAATGATTAACGAACAAAAAGGTGGAACTGGCCCTTTGTCTCTGCCCATAGGTGTCAAGAGGAAGGTAAATCACAGTTTACTGGTCAGGTAAGGTATCTGGGGCCAAGAGAATTTAAGCTAGCAGACCAGGTTTTTACTCTGTGTGTGACTGACGACTCTTGAACCTGAGACCTCTGAAACAAGCGGCCAGACGTCTTACCAACCGAGTCAGCCCGTGGGGCGATTCCAATGATTAACGATCATCTAGGGCAGGTGGTGTGGGCCACGCGGTCAGTATATATACCTGGCCGGGGACGAAGTCATCGATGTAGCTGGCATCCTCGTGCTTGGTCATACGCATCCGCATGTACGGGTCGCAGGAGAGGTAGAGGTTCTTGAGGATCAGGGCGGTGGAGCCCTCCGGCACGCGCAGCCGGATGGTGCCCGTCGTCACCAGATCCATATCGGCCACCTTGGGCGCCCCGCCCGCGATGAAATGCTTCAGCAACACCTTCTTGTTCGCTACCACCAAATCCTCCGCCGACCCCATCGCACCGCTCGCCTTACTCTCCTCTCTCTCTCACACACACCCACACACACACAGATATACCCGTGTGACAGACACAGCCGGCTGCCGTTGGCAGGTAATAAATATAAATTACTTCTTCCTTGTTTCCTTCCTTCGAATTAAAATCAATTCCTTCTAGAAAGGTCAATTTTGTTGGAGACAATTTCTTTCTTTTATTATTTTTTTCCTATTTTGTTCTTTTGTAAAAGTACCCCCATCAATTATGAATGAGAATATGGGAAACTCAATTAATCCGATTATTTTGGCTAGCCTGTAAGCAGGCAAGACCAGGCAAGCTGCCGGCGAACTCGGGGAAATACCGCTCTCCGTAGCCTATTAATTTCCTATTTTATCTATTTATAAATGGTTGACTAATCTACCGTACGAAAAGGCTGCCAGGGTCATCTTTTGCAGAGAGACCAGACACGCAGAGTTATATTTTATATTAAAAATTTATTAGATAACTTAATTAAATTAAGTCAAATCGCATGTAAAATAAAATAAATTGTTAAAATAGTAATTCAAATTTAACTTAATTTATATTTTTTTTAAATTTTTGATATTATAAATTTATTTATTGGTTTTGAGGATTTAAGTTTATAAATTTTATTATGGATATTTTTCACAAATATTAATAAGTGGTATAATATTTAAGTTTATTCATTTAGTATAATAAATTATTTGAATTTATTTAAGTAATTAATTTGTGACACAATAACAATCCATCCTTATCCCACACTAGATAGGATCGGCTATATCGATCTTTCTATATCATTGAGCTCTCTCCCCTATTATATTATATCTATATTTAACTAAATTTTATCTTATTTTATTATTATTAACTAAATCTTTTTTGATCTTTTTCTCTCCCGTTTGATGTGCGTATTTGTCATAATTTTATGTAACCTAACTAGGGCATTTATTGTTCATACTATCTTAAACGCGTCTCTCAAGATTTTTTATTAATAGATGCAATTCTGATTTTCTCTCTAATATTCTCATTTTCTTATTCTGTCCATCCTCGTATGTCCACACATCCACCTTGACATATTTATCTCTGCAACTTTAATATATTCCTTATGTACTCGAGTCATAGCCTAATATTTAGTACCATATAACATAGCAGGTCTAATTGTCCTTTCATAAAATTTCTATTTAAGTTTTAGAATTACTTTATAATCACATAAAATACTCAAAGCTAACCTCCATTTCAATTATCTTTTTTGTATTCTATATAAGACATCTCTCTCAATCCCTCCATCATTTTTCAAAAATGATTTTAAATACTTAAAACTCTTAGTTTCAGATAACTCGTTATCTCGTATCTTAACAATTGTCTTATTACGTCTAATATTATTAAACTTAAATTTCATATATTTTATCTTTATTCTACTAAGCCTAAAACTTTTCACTTCTTATATATCTCGCTAAGATTTTAATTTAATATTTACTCTTTTACATGTCTCGTAATTAATTTATGGTATATCAAATAAATATAAATAATTTTTTAATAAACTAAAAATCAAATTTATTCATAAGTATTTAATTGGTTTACATCCCTAAACTTGGCCGACCTCTTTAATTATTCTCCCGTATCACTGTTAAGAATGGAGACTATTTTACGCCGTGGCAATTATGCCTTGCATTTTAATTTCTTAGATATTTAAGAATCTAATATTAATTTTAGTAAATTAACTAATAATTTTTTTTTTACTAAATGATTGATCTAGAAATATTGGACTAATAAAATGTCTATTGTAAGTCGTTTTCAATTTATCACGAGAATGATAAGAAATTTCTATAACACCAAATTAATTATTTCACCATTAATTTGTGTGAGTGGATAAATAGAGATTATTTTTTATGAGTTTTGATATGTTCAAGAAAAAATCTTAATAAAAATTATAAGGAATGACATGATATTTTATATGCACATGTTCAATTGTTGTCTGGACATCATCGACGACCTTCGGCCGCCGTTCCGAATCAAATTATACCCTGAGGGTACGATGAATTCATCAAGAAGCGTTGCAATTGCTTTGCCATGTTATTTCTTGAGGGTTTTTTTTAAATATTTTTTGTTGAGCATAGTATTTTTTTTATAATGATGGATGTTTTGTAGTTAATTACTAATGTAGTACAAAAACAATAACTAAGTTATATATCGAAGAATTTATTTTTACTTATCATTTATTATATATTCTTCTTTACTTAATAATTTTACCTATTATGTTCAAATGACGACAAGAAATTTTCATTTATTATAATATTTATGTATTTTATATATTATCAATTTCAGACACAGAAAATAATACAAATTAAAGTAATTCAGCTAAAGAGTTCTCAGAAATAGTCTACCAAATTAGTCTATACGAATGCAATAAAGTAATAACTTAGCATTAAAAAAAGTCTAAGAGGCTAAATCATTATCTCGTTTGTTAGTTAACCAATGGTGATAAATTTCTCGAGATTTATTTTATAATCTTATCTAGTTCGTACCATTTGATTAATTTTAGAGATTATCAATTTAATCTTATAAAAAGTTTCTATCAATCATCATAAATAGAAAAATAATCTTGACGAACTATCTAGCGCCATAAATTTTTAAACTATCTAAGTACAATGTACTTTAAATGAGATTTGCTTCGATCTTGCTCTATACAGATTTGTCGCAGTGAAAAACTTGAACAAATCTCAAACGAGATTAACTTCGATCTTGCTCTATACATATTTGTCACAGCGGATCGAAGACTTGAGCAAACGCTAACTATAAAATATGATACATAAATTCTAAGGGTTAAATTAGAAAATAATCTTGTAAAACTTTTAGAGAAGTTTTAGAAATTTTTCTGAGTTTGTTTTAGAATTTACCGGGATAAATGGATAAGTGAAAAATCATTTTTTATACCCTAATTATTTGAGGAAATAATTGAATTTTGGAATTAATTTATATATAATGCCGCAGTCGATCGCCGGCCAAACTCCGACCACCGTCGGCCCCATCCCGATCCTCACCGATCCCCCTTTCTCCCACTCAATCATTAGCCGATCGTCGTCCGATGCGCCATCTTCCGCCTGTTGGTCACCGGTGTCCCGATTTGCCCGACGCCAGCAGCCCCGGTCACACAACCAACCCTTTTTCTCTACCTGTCTTCTGATCATCGCAAGCGAGACGCCGATGACCACCCCTGTTTCTACACCTCTCCGATCTCCCTTGTGCATCTCTACCTTGTCTATTTTTCGATCGAAGCCAGGCCTATGCCCCCAGCCCATTGGTTTTCCCTGGTCAGCCACGAGACATTACATAATGTGCATATGATGTATTGTGTATTTTACTTATGTTTGCTGTATTTGTTTGAGCTTTGATTGTTGTATTTGATTGATATGCATATACATTTGTGATTTGTATTTGTTATGATCTGGATTTGCTTAGTAGTATGAGCAAGGGGACTTCTGATCATACCCCTGCATGTTATTTGGATTTATGGTATGTATGTTTATACAGTTGTTAGGTTACAAGTTTTATTCTATTTCAAAGACTATATATTATTGTTTCTTCCTACTTGATATATCTTGTTTATTACTATACATTTATCTGTCCTTATATCTATAGAGTCGATCCGGACTCACCATTCCTTGTTTTGATTTTTGTTTTAGGTAGTTGATAGTTGAAATTGTGAAGCCAAGAGAGAATCCGTCTGCCAGTTCTCAGCGTCGAGCATCTTTATCGGTTTCATATTCTTCCCTAGTGGGGTTGTCTTTGTTTTCCATCTTTAGTGGACCGGTATTTATTTCAGTAGACTTGCATTTGTTTTAGTGGATTTTGAGTAGTGATTAGGCCCTTGTGGATTTTGTGAGTATACCGATTGCATATGTGTTTTAATTTGGCGTTATGTGATTTCCTGTATTATTATTAACTACATGGTTGTGAAGTTTTCATTTCTTATTATTTTGTTGTCAGCCATGTGGGTTGTGCTATATGTATATATACGCTTATATATTGTGTTAAGAGTGATATAGACAAGCTTCAAATTTTCCACCATACAAGGGAGATACTGTCCAATTTTTCGAGCTGCCCTAGGGGAGTGACACTAACTCCTTCTCTTTACTTAGTATCCACCTCTTTAAAATGACTAATCTAAGGGTCCACTCCTCCTCACTCACATATACAATATGAAAACCTCCTTCATGGAGGCGAAGAAGTCTTGTACAAGTTCAACAAGAAACGATCAAGAAAAATACAAACTAGGTTTTACAAGTAATCAAAAGATTACACAAAGAACCTTATTTTTCTTTCTTTCTTGTAGCCTGGAATCACCTCTTGTAGACTTGAAAAGTACAGTAACACATCTCTTCCAAGGCTCAAGGACTAGCGAAAATTGGCGGAGAAGAAGTTTCAACCTACATGAAAAACCCTTTACATCGTTTCGACCTAGGGTTCTTAATCAATTGCCCAACGATTACCAAGTCAGACCAAGCTGTTCAACGGCTCCTTTTCAAAACTTAATCGATCACCAAATTGATTAAGGCTTCTTAATTGATTGCCCAATCGATTCATCACCTTACTGTGCTCTCGCGAGATGAGCTTAATTAATTACCCAATTGATTCATCATCTTACTGTGCTCTCGCGAGATGGGCTTAATTAATTACCCAATCGATTAAGCCTTGTTCTGTTCTCATGACAAAAACTGATCGATTGAGATTGTCCTTGATCGATTACCCAATCGATCAAGGGTCTTTCTATTCTCGTGACAAAAACCCACCCCACCTGATCGATTGGTGTTGTCCTTAATCGATCACCAAATCGATTACGGGTCATTCTATTTATCGCAAGAAACAGTGCTCCAATCGATCACCTGATCGATTAGATTGGGCTAATCGATTACCCAATCGATTGTCCATGCCCTAACTTGCCTAAACCAAGTCTAGGGTTCCCTTTGCCCAACCTTTGATCAACCGTGACCTGTTAGGATTTTTCGTTGCCTAGTTCCCGATAGGACTTCTCTCATGCCTAGTGTTTTACTCTCAACTAACCTACCTTGGACTTCACCTAGTTCCTAACTAGATCTGCCTAGTCCCACTAAGGCTTTCCTTTGTCTAACCGCAGTTAGATCTAGTCCTCGGTAGACTTTTACGTTGCCAACATGTGATCCTCCTAGATCCACTTGGACTTCACCTAGTTCCCAACTAGGTCTGTCTAGTCACACTAGGATTCCCTTTGTCTAACCGTAATTAGGTTTAGTCTCTCAATAGACTTCCATCTTGCTAACGTACGATTCTCCTATATCCACTTGGACTTCACCTAGTTCTCAACTATGTCTACCTAGTCACACTAGGGCTTCACTTGTCAAGTCTCCGATCTTCACTTGACTTGTCTCACATATCGTCCAAACGTCATTGTCAAACATTAAAACTCAAGCTCATATGAGGTTAGTCAAACTGGTTAACCTTAACCTAAAGAAAATTGCACTAACAAAGATTTAGGCACTAAAAAAGTAATATGTTTCAATAGTATAAAACATGAATTAATTTGTTAATTATGTAATTTGTGAAAATCAAAACACATAATTGGTACAAGAGTATAATGTCTATATCACATTTCGTCTATGTGACAAATTTGAGAAGCTCTGGGACTTCTGATATAACATCTCAACTTTATCAATAATTTAATCATCATAAATATGCACTATCGGATAATTAAACCCCAATTAATTAGGAAATATACTCTGCCTCTTAACACCACATCAAGTCCTTGGAGGTGAATATAATGTCTATATTTTTTATAATTCAGTATTTAGATCTTGTGAGCTAATTATTCTCAGGATGAACGATCAGGTCCTATATTTCACCTGTCAAATAAATCAAGAAGTATATTCGATTATCCATCTAGAATGATCTGTTTTTTAAAGTTATCTTCCCATTAGGAAAAGATATCCTATAATATATTAAAATTGAGATTTGAATACTTGATTAATCTACGAAACACTTTATCACTAGATCATGCTTGATGCTGCCAAACTCTCCGGAGGCCAACTCAGTGATGCTTCGCTAGATAGGAGGAGGGTGAACTTCGTGGTTGGATGAGTGAGTTCTTCTAGGTGGATCTGAAGAAGAAAACATGAGTTAGGAGGACGACTGGAGGGGTTTCGGCGCAGTTACTCTGACACTCAAGTTAGGGTTAACCTTAAAGAAGAAGAAAAGATAAGATGTTGATTAAGTTTTTCTCATATATTTTTGTTGTAGACGAGAGTATCTTTTTATAGGGGATACTAGGAAGAAACCACGTCTTACATGACTTCGTATTTTTCTGGCGTTGTTACCCCTCTATGCACAATTTCTTTATGGCATCTAAATGGGGAGTAGAGAGAGAGAGAGGGGGGGCGACATGATGTTACGGGGCCACATGTTCTCATCCATTTTCGCCACGTTCTCAATAACTATTTTGTCCTTTTTGCGAAGTTGAGAGGTTGATTGGTAAGTTGGGTTTCTCGCCTCAGGACTCGGGGTTAGAGGTTTGCCTCATCGGCCCTAACTGGGAGTTAGGTATGAATCGTCGAGCCTGGAGAGCCCCAAGTCAGGCGCTTGATTTGGGGCTCAAGAGGCCCGACTCAGGACTCCAAGTCTAATACGTGGCTGGTTTGCTAGTGAGACGCGGCCTTGCCGGGCTGGGCACCCCTGTCAATTCCGCCTAGGGGTGACCACAGGCCGAGTCCGACCCGAACCTCTATTTGAGAATAAACAATCCTAACCAACTAACCTACATCAAATTGATATGAGTAAATATTAATTAATTATTTAATAATTAATTATAATCTTTTTTCGAAGTAAAAAGTATTTTTTTAATAGTTGAGATTATTGAATGTCTATTATTTTTTAAATCTAAATTAATTTCATTATTTCTATACTATTGTCATTAATAATAAAAAAAATCTAACTAATGATTAAAAATGTCACTTAATAATATAAAAAAGTAAGAAAATTACATCAACTTTGATTCTTATATACTCTAATGAGATATATAGACAATTTATTTATAAATTGTTTTAAGGAATTTATAAATATTTAAGTTTTTAATATAATAATCTTGAGTAGTAGTGAACCGTATACGAACCATGAACCGACGGCTCTAAATCGTGAACCATAACCATCATGGACGGTTAAGGTTAAGGGTCGACCCCCCAAGAATTGTCGAATCGACCGTTCCAAACCGTGGTTGGGTCTAGTTCTGCTCTGCTGATGTGACTACCTACCTGGCTCACCTATTCTAACCACTGCATCACTAACCTCCCCTTTAGTCTAGTCGAAGGAGGCTTAAAGAACTTGACTAATTAGACTCCAGTGTGATGTGACGTGGCCTGGTATGGGGGCCACGTGTCAGACACCTGTTGCTGATAGGAGATCCGTAACAGATCTGTGCTTTAATTGTTGCCCACGCCTGTCTTAATGACGGTATGATGTGCCGGCTTCTTTTACCATGCTCAAGATATGCTTTATCACTTACGATGTTATGTTTCCTTAATGGCGACATGACCTACTATTAGGCAGGCGAAGTGCCACTCTGAGGTGTTATGATTGCTCGGGAGTTGGTAGGATTCTTTGTCCTAGATTGAACGGTCTATTTTTGCCCACCTCAGGGGAAGGACCTATCGGACGACGTAACTTGGTCCCATTAGGGTTTATAATTAGACTAAGGCGAGCAAGCTTATCTTCACATGCTATCATCTAATCTTCCATATTTCCGCCGTCTTCGTCTTCCTCCTTAGAGCCTACGCTCGTTGCCTTCCCTTCGTGTCGATTTTTTTATCCCATCGTAAGCCACTGGTGGTCTTCATTCCCTCTGATTAAAATCCACTCTTTAGTCTTTTGACGAGAAGATGGCTGCCGGATTGTCAGCCTGTAGCGGTCCCGCCTCTATGGTCCCCGCAGGCAACTCTCTAGGCCGGCGACCCTACGGTCTTCTCACCCCTGACAGTGGGTTTTTACCTTCCCCAGGATTCAAACTCTAGACCTCCAGGCTAAATACTAAAGTTCCTGAATCCTGGTACCAAGTGAGCTAATAAATTGTCACGCCCCGAGACCCCAGGAGCCGCTGGTCCAATAGAAAATCGGACAACACCTCCCTTGTCCAGCGGACAATTACACATACATACATCACCAAAATCACAACCACGCAGTTTAAATGGGCCTCAGGCCTCAAATCAAGACAAAACATAAAATAAAAACCGGGTAAACCATACCTGACTGCGGACCGGTCCGACTTACGACAAAATAAAATGACACAAGGGTCTCCATGGCACACAAAAGAATAACTATACTACCATGTAAACCACTCCACAGAACACGAATACAACAGCAGAAACGAAAAGACAAAATGAACAGAAAGAGGGTACCAACATGTACCCTCATCAAAATACCAAGACAAACCCCGAGAATCGTCTCGAAAATACACGAGCTGGGACAGGCTACCAGGCACTCCAGTCAAACCTCCTGAAAAAAAAACAAGGAGTTAACGGTATGAGTCATAGAACTCAGCGAATATCTCATCATATATATACAAGATAGTCAAATGTAGCAACAGGGTAATAGACTACCGAACACATACGTGCACAGACAGTAATAAGAAGAGCTGCAAGAGAACAATAAGAACTACCATACCAATGTCGTAGAGTCGTCAAGACCAGACATAAGGGTCTCCTGTAAGTGCAGGTCAAACACATACAACATCAAGTATAAACAAGCACAAGTAAGGGCAAAATAAACGAACACGCAAAGTGCAATGAGATGGTCACCCCTGCCGTCGGTCAGACATCGTCACCTATGTATGGGAGGAAGCTGAGCGGAGGCCACCCTCCGACGTAGGGTTGTGACTGCCGTCCATACTCTGCCATCACTACTCCTGAGCGATCGAGTAGACGGAATGTTGTCGGTGTAACACCCCTACTCCAAGGTCTATCCTAGCGATATCTCTATCATCCTAAGGCCATCTGTGGAGGACATCTCTGTCTGAGTGTTACCCCTACCCCATGTGTATAAATGGGGGAGAGACCTCTCCCTCTCATCTCCTGGTATCTGGACAACTCAAAGAGGGACATCTGCCTGCTATCACGCTCTGATTCACTAACCCATGAGTGCACGAGCGAAGCAGCACAGAGCACACTACCCATACTCCGTTAACCACTAACCCATGAGTGGCCGTATGGGTATGTCAGTATGACTGTCGACCTAGCTCACCCAAAAGGGGCCCCTGATCGACAGTGATGCACAGTGCACGATGATGCATAACACTGGTCAAACAGCATCCACCATCTAGTCCACCTATATCAACATGATATGCAAGGTTTGTGGATAATGCACCATAACCTAAGTCTTAAAAGTATAGGTATCATAAGTCAGTTGTGGCACAAACAACATCAACAAACAAATATAAAAGTCATGCCACAATCTATTACGCTATTGCTAAACAAGCATATCAAGTATATATATATCTGTGACAATTCTAAAAGAAGAGTCAGAGATACCCGCCTCCGATGTAGGAATCCAAACGTGAAGAGAACCCGCAACAAGTGGAATCCAATCAATGTCCTGCATCCAAAAATAAATAACAAATACCACTTAGATATTTATATTTTTATTAAATAATCTAACTCAACCAATCAAGTTTGGATTCGGATTAGGTCTAACCAAAACCTAACCCAATCAACCAAATAATGAAAATAATACCAATGAACATCCCTCACCAAATCAGTAGTTCATGATACTATCTCCAATTCAATAGGACTAATCTAAAACCTACTGTCAACTTTATCAAAAGTTCTAATCAAACTCAAGCCTTCGCTTTCATCGATTTACACTAACAACAACACATCTCATCCAATCAAGGAGCTTGGATATCCCTCACAATCCTGTTTCGGCAGCCTGCAACCCAATCAAGATACACATCAACACAAAACTACTCCCACAGCCAACCGAAACCATCTCAAAGAACACGGAAACCATCAGATCTTGCTCAACACTAAACGGATCAAGAACCATCCTCCAATTACACCACTACACAACAGATCAAGAACACAAAAGTAAACTCGAGAGATGGAATCACAAATCCATCTAAATCAGAACTCAGATCTGAATCAAGAATACTAAACCATAATCTAAACCCTAACCACCCATCACGCACATTTGAATCAACATCTCCAAGATCAATCACCAATAGAAGAGTGCCTTACCTAAATCGTGCACCTCTAACCAAACGCTGCTCGAAACCAGATAGCCCTCCTCTTCAGCTCCTCTCCTGGCGCGAATAGCAGGTCTCCCCCAAGCAAACCAAAACTAGGGTTCCAGGGAGAAAGGAATGACCTGCGAGGTGAGACTCTCCGACGCCGGCTTGAGCAGAGGGCGGAAGACCGCGGGGTCAAGAAGAGGAAACCGCTCCCAGTCGAAGGTGAGGTGGAGATCTTCGACCGGTTGTCGATCCTTCTCGCGTGCACTCGGCGAAGAAGAAGAAGAAGAGTCGGAAGTTAAAAGGAAAGGAAACAATTCGGGAATTAAGGGATTCGACCGAAAACTTTGAGAAGAGGAAGGAAAGTTATTAATGGCTGGTTTTTTTTTGCAATTTGCCTCTCTGGTTTTGGACTATTCGACATAGGGCCTTAAGTTTAGGAACTTTGCATTCTGGTCCCTAAATTTCTAGTATTTAACATTTATGTAGCGGTCCCGCCTCTATGGTCCCCGCAGGCAACCCTCTAGGTTGGCGACCCTACGGTCTTCCCACCCCTGGCAGTGGGTTTTTGTCTTCCTCAGGATTCGAACTCTAGACCTCCAGGTTAAGTACTAAAGTTCCTGAATCCTGGTACCAAGTGAGCTATAGCCTGGAGGTCTAGAGTTCGAATCCTAGGGAAGGCAAAAACCCACTGCCAGGGGTGGGAAGACCGTAGGGTCGCCGGCCTAGAGGGTTGCCTGCGGGGACCATAGAGGCGGGGCCGCTACACAGCCGTTCCCTGGTACTGCTCGATAGATTCAAGTTTTATGAGTGCTTCCTTGGAGCGTTTACGCCTTGCGTATCAGGTGCTAAGGGATCATGTTTTGGTCTTGCCCAATGTAAGCCACTGGTGGTCTTCATTCCCTCTGATTAAAATCCACTCTTTAGTCTTTTGACGAGAAGATGGACGCTGGATCGTCAACCTCTCCCTGGTATCGCTGAATTGATTCAAGTTTTACGAGTACTTCCATGGAGTGTTTACGCCTTGCGTATCAGGTGCCAAGGGATCATGTTTTGGTCTTGCCCAATGGGAATGACCGTCCTCCTCCGGGGTGTGTGACTTTTTTTCTGGAGTCATTTGACCAGTGCCCTTCGCTTTCCCCTTCATCCCTTTTTTATCAAAAATTTTTGGTACTTCCATATTTCTATGTCTCAGTTGGGTTCCAATTCCTTTCGTATTCTTTCTGGAATGGTTATACTGTTTCATTTGTATTGCTTTCCTCTATCTCCTCGCCTGCTCCATTGCTTTTTCTCTCCCAAGCGGGTGGAAGAGGGGGTATTTTTCTTTTCAACCTGAGCAGGTCAGGATCTGATCATAGACATGCCTACCTCACATAAGGGGTGGAAACCCCAGTTCTTTTACGTCAGGCTTCCTTAAGCCATGTGGGGATCTCTCCGGTGGCGGTTTGACTTGCACACCTCACATTCCATGAAGGATATCTATTTGGCGACAGGGTATACCAGGGCTATGGCACAGTTGTCAGGCCTGTCATTTGACAGTGATTCTCTACTTGAGGAGGGCTTGCTGTACTATTTTGGCTTGAGCCCTATCCTGGCTTCGTTGTAGCATTCTTTCATAAGATCTTGGTCCTTGGAGGTAATGTTGAAGTCTGACTGAGTTCTTTTTGTTTTGTGTAGCCGAGACTATGTTGTGGACCGCGCTCAACTGACTAACCCGAATGTCTAAGATCGAGCTAGAATCTCGAGGTGCAAAGATTATTGATCTTACCAAAGCAGTTGAGGTTCCAATCGTCTCGCCTGCGGCACCTACGACCATTCCTGCCGCTTCCCTGGTGCCCGCCTCTCGTACTAGTTGAGGAGGAGACAGATTTAGAAGAGTCTGATGTCCCCCTCCGAGTATTTCATAAAAGGAAATGATCGCCTCCAATGTCTTCCCGAGCTGAGGCTTCATCCACTCGGGGGCTGAGTTTCCTAGCATCCCTTTACTTGTACCCATCTACCTGCCATCATCTTCACCTTAGATGGAGGACATGCTAGGTGACTTGCCCCCGGTCAAGGGTGACATTTCTACCCTCGAGCCTCCACCAGTTCCCCTGTTGGGGGGGAGGCAGTGGATGAGGGCCAGGAAACCCCATCTCACCACCTCCCTTTGATCACTCATGAGGGAGACAAGGCGGGTCCTTCTTAAGTTCGGGACGAAGAGTCTATCCTCCCTCCCAACCCTTTAGATTTTTGAATGGAGTTGACCCTGCTGGGGCCCATGGCCACTCAATGGCACGATGGACAGACGACTACGGTAGCCATGCCTATGCGGGTTCTCCTTGAAGAGCTGATGGGAACCAATGTTGATCATATGTCTGAGCTCATGGTCTTCAGTCGTCGCTTTCCGAAACTTTCCCTTGGCTGGAATGAGCTGAAAGAGCAGGTTGCTGGTCTTTATGCAAGGCTATCTGCCCGTCAAGTCACAATCACCGACCTAAAGATGTAGGTATCTTGCCTTAAGGCCATGTCCGAGGATCCCTCATCTAGTCTGGCCAAGCCTTAAGAAAGTAATAAGCGATAACAAGATCTCGGTCATGGACACCAAATATACCTTGAGCTAACACCAAAACGAGATTCACTTGCTGAAGGCTCAGGTTAAGGCACTGGAGTCAGGGGATAAGAAGAAAAAGAAGAAAATCAAGCATCTACGGGTCGAAGTGGAGCGAGCCACCAAAAGTGAGTTTCCTTGGAGGTGGCCCTAGAGACGGCATGGGCAGAGCTAGAGGCCTGCAAAAAGAGACTCCATTCTCTGGAGGTGGAGATGGGGTGACTAAGGAGGAGGCAGAGTCCCACTGAGCAGCGGTCGAGAGCAGGTTGCTGGAGCTTTTGATGGCGAGGGAGGAGTTGGAGGCGGTGTTGGTCACTTTGGGGGGGGGGGGGGGTGAGCTGCAATCTTCTCGGGAATCAGCTCGGGAGGCGGAGGAGTCGACTCGGGCTCAGTACTTGGCCTAATCCGCTAAATTAGAATTCCTTTATTGGGAGGTGCAGACGACCCAAGACGAGGTGGAGACTCTACGTTCTTCAGATCCAGAGCTACAAGTGCCACTTAGAGTGCAGCGGGAACGCTTGGAAAATAAGGAGACCGAGCTTCTGGCATAACAGGCCGAGGAAGCGGCTCGTTGGGCGGCCAAGAAGGAGTTTCTCTATTCAGAGTAGTTCTACAACTTGGTCGGGATTCAATGACGAACGTAAATTTGATATTTTTATCCTTATTTTCATGCTCATTCACTAGCTTTTATTAATTCATATTTACGTTGTTATGTCTCTTTCTTAGCTTTTATCAGCATATTTTCTACTTCTAGTATGGAGACTTACTTTTTCTGTTTTCAATTTCAAGGAGCGTTTTGGAGCAAAATGGATGTAAAAAGCAGCAGATCAAAGCCAGAGACTTAACAAGACTAGCTCGTGGCCCCAGAGGCACGATCCCTGCAGTTCTCATGGTCGGGTTGTGCCCCCATAGCACGACTCATGCACTTCTCCAGCCGAGGTCATGCCCCTGGCACGGTTGTACAATCCCCCATGGTAGGGTCATGGCACAATGCACGGCTCGTGCCTTCTTCATTAGTTGCTGCCACGGCAGGGCCATGCCATGGGGCACGGCCCGTGCCTCATTTTCCAGTTCTGGTCGTGCCACCCAAGCACGACCATGCCCTAGCCATGCCAACTTGGCCTAGAGTGGCACGGCTAGGTCGTGCCACACTTGCTAAAAGTGACGTAGCTAGATCATGCCATCTAGGCACGACCTTGCTTAGGTCGCTACACACTTGCCGAAAGTGGAAAGTGGCACGGCCAGGACGTGCCACACTTGTTGAAAGTGGCGTGGCTAGGTCATGCCATCTAGGCACGACCATGATCAGGTCGTACCACACTTGCAGAAAGTGCCACGACCGCTGCTCTGGTTGTTCCACTCTAGCCGCAGGTGGCATGGCAGGGTCATACTACCCAGGCACGGCTCATGCCATGCCAGGGCAGGGGTGTACTATTGGAGGATGTTACAACCTAACGTTTGAATTCAGCCGACATCAGTCAATTGCACAGAAAGATCAGTAGACTGATTTTTCTATGACCTCAACCTCTTGTCTGATCCCATACCAGTCGACTGGTAAAACCTTAAACCTAGGATTTCCTTACTCAAATATATTTCACTCGCACTCAGACTCTCACGACTCACTTGACTCTTCCTTGCAGCCTTGACTATTACCTTCAAGCCTTCTTCGCTTTAGCTCTCGTCCCTCAGATGCATACAAACCCGCGGCTTGTCCTCATGTCATCCTTTGTGTATGCCTCGAAGTGTGCTTCCCTCGACTTATCGTTGCTACCTTGTCCATGGTCTCTCGAATGCTCCATCTTTCACTAGACCCGAAGCCTTCAAACTGAGTCATATGTATATCCTGTAAACCTACACACTCAAATATATATATCAAATACAATGAATCTAACTTAAACTCTTTGCTCAAACAATAAAACACATGGTCTCACGGACCATTGGGATTGCCTCAAAACGTACACCCCTGTTATAAAAGGGCACTTGAGCCTCTTTTCTAAAGGAGGAGGTTTTCTCTCTTTTTGAGGGAGTTTCCCCCTCGGTGGGGAGTCATCTCTAAGCTCTACTTTACTTTTTTGATGATCTCCGGTGACTCCAAGATATCTCCGGTGCTCCCCCATCTCCGTGAAGGATTAGATTGGATCCGAAGACTCGGCTTCAAGGATGGATAAGTTTCTTCATCTCCCTCTCTAGATTTGCTTGTGAAACTTTCCATTTTTGAGTCTTTGTGCTTCTCTCCATGTCTTGTGAGTATATCTTCACATGTTCTAGGGTTAGAAACTAGATATGATGTGTATTTGATGTAAACTCTATGGTTTATGTAATGCCCTTGGATTGATGACATGGTTTGGAACATATCTTATTTGATTGAATACTTCAATGAATGTTTTACTCTTATTTGCTATGAGTATATGCTTAATTGTTGTATTGATTAAATGGATTGTGGGGATCAATGCTCATTGAGAGTGAGATTCTGAAGGTTGTATGCCCGGGGAGCCCTCCGTGACAAGGGTATCCTTTTAACCCAACAACCTTGAGCACTCCCTTGACTTGGACATTGTGTCCACACAAGAATAGATCTAACCCCAACTCAATGGGTCTTTCCTAATCCCATATTAGGAGATACTTATATAATTTAGGATCATATGACCGGGGAACTCTAGTGATAAAGGAAATCCTTTAACCGGACATCTTAAGTTATCTTGTTTATCTAATAGCACTGGATAGCCAATAGGAGAGCCACTCTAGTGTGAAGTTGCAACCCAAATAGGTAATCTAGTTAAACTACCTATGATCTCAAACCATAGAGACCAAGGCATCATCAACCCATAGAACATCAAAGACCATCACATGAAAACTTATACCCTAGGGCATTCCCCTCTCATAGTCTTTCCTCCCTAAGAGCCTAGACTTCCTCTCTTCTCTTCTCTTCTCTACTCGCTCTGCTCTACTCTCTCTCTCTCTCTCTCTCTCTCTCTCTCGCAAATTTTTGTGCGACCTCAACTTATTTCTGACTCGTTTAGCTAGCTCACGCTTGCAAACTCTCTAGTGGTTGTCAACCTCAATCCTTGTGGATACGATATCTTTTTATTACTTGATGACATTCTAGCGCCCTTGCGAGCTACACATCACTCGACTCCTCCGGATGGTGGAGCTTGGCATGGCAGGCACCTTGCAGCAGTTGTCTGAGGTGGGCCACCTTCTGGTCGACTAACCGCCTCCACCGATTTCTTACGCCCAGATCACCGACGCCCTCTCAGATGAAGACATGACCAACTTTTGATTTTCTAATGTTTATCTCTATAACCTATGTACTCTTCTAGCTGTAAATGAAATTTTGCTGGTCTGTTTACCTTGACTTGAGAGTGAGGGTGCCTTTTGAGCTTCGACTCACTTGTATGGTAGGGTCAATATTTTGTTTCATTCTAGATGTGTTTTGTGGGTACTTATATGAAAATGCATGTGACCTTGGGTCAGGCTTCGTTCGAGTCGGGGGAGGACAAATCGATCTGCAACTATGTCCCGGTTGGGAAATAATAATGGTCGATCTCAAGACTCTCGACTATCCACGAAGTCGGGGAGATAATAACTTGCTCTGTTACAATGTCGAAGCTAATAGGATTTCGGACCCAACTATGTACGAGTTGGGGGAGTCAGGGCCCTGAAAAGGGATGCAGGCAATATGACATATGCTCATCCATGAGAAGGGAGAGGTTGCTACTGCAGCCCGAAGATCTCGACCCCGACTATGTCTGAGTCGGGGGAGTTTGGGCCCTGAAAAAGACGTAGACAATACAACATATGCTCATCCCTGAGAAGGGCGAAGTTGCAACTGTAGCCTAAGGATCTCAACCTCGGTTGTGTCCGAGTCGGGAGAGTCTAGGCCCTGAAAAAGACGCAGGCGATAGAGCATATGCTCATCCATGAGAAAGGAGAGGTTGCTATCGCAGCCTAAGGATCTTGACCTTGACTATGTTCGAGTCAAGGGAGTTTGAGCCTTGAAAAGGACACAGACGATACGACATATGCTCATCCCTGAGAAGGGTGAGGTTGCTATCACAACCCGAGGATCTCAACCCCAACTATGTCGGAGTCGGGAGAGTCTGAACCCTGAAAAGGATGCAGGCGATATGACATATGCTCATCCTTAAGAAGGGAGAGATTGCTACCACAGTCCAAGGATCTCAACCCCAACTATGTCTAAGTTGGAGGAGTCTGGGCCCGAAAATGATGCAGGCGATACGACATATCCTCCTCCCTAAGAAGGGAGAGGTTGCTACCATAGTCCGAGGATCTCGACCCCGATTATGTCCAAGTTGGGGGAGTCTGAGTCATGAAAAAGACACAGGTGATATGACACATGCTCATCCCTGAGAAGGAAGAGGTTGCTACCGCAACTCGAGGGTCTTGACCCCGACTATGTCCAAGTCAGGAGAGTGTGGGCCCTCAAAAGGAAGCAGGCGATACGACATATGCTCATCCCTGAGAAGGGAAAGGTCGATACCATAGCCCGAGGATCTCAACCCCGATTATGTCCTCGTCGAGAGAGTTTGGGCCCTAAAAAGAACGCAGATGATCTTTGGGGAGGATACGCTTCTGAAAAAGAAAAGACAACCTTTGTTGCTCTTTTTTACAGGTGGACAATAAAAGATACTTAAAGTAATGACAATGACAGATGTGACTGTGTTGTACGCAGAGTCCTCTATGAGTCGTATGACTTCAAATGGTGGGTGTTCCATGGTTGGTTCAGCCTCTTTCTCTTGTCGTCTTCTAGGTAGTAAGCCCTTGAGTTGAGTTTCTCTACCACTCGGAAGGGCCCTTGCCATTGAGACTTGAGTTTGTTAACGTCCCCAGTTGGCTTGATTTTCTTCTAGACCATATCGCCTTGTTGAAATGAGTGGGGGATGACTTGTTTGTTGTAGTTTAGGCACATCCGCTGGTGATAGGCACTAAGCTATGCTACCGTCCTTTCCTGAGTTTCGGTGATGAGGTCCAGGTCTACTTCATGTAGCTCATTATTCTCACTCCCACAAGCGCTTCTTCTGGTGAATTCATCTCCGACTTCCACAGGAACCACTGCTTCACCCCTGTAGGTAAGGTGAAAATATGTCATGTGAGTACTTTCTCGAGGGGTCGTTCGATAGACCCAAAAAATACTAGGCAGCTCATCTACCCAACTTCCCTGGGTATGGTCTAACTTGACTTTCAATCCCCTTACAATTTTCTTGTTCACCACCTCAACATGGTCATTGCTCTGCGGATACACCACTGAGATGAAGGCTTGTTGGATTCTAAATCCTTTGCACCATTCTTTAAGGTTATGGCCTAGGAACTGGCGGTCGTTAACGAAGACGAGTTTTAGGGAAGTCCGAATCAGCAAATTATGTTCTTTCACAGAAATATGATGACCTCTATTTCAATGATTTGGGCCAGAGGGATGACTTCCACTTACTTAGAGAAGTAGTCGACCTGTTAAGTATGGAAAAAGAAAAAAAAAAGATGCTATACCGTCCCATACTTTTTCCTTTTCCCTTCTCCTTCTCTTTCTCCCTCTTCCCATTCCTTCCTTTCTTTCTCCGCCCCCTCTTTTTCTTCTCCAGTGGCGACAAAGAGCAGATCTCTTTCCTTTCTTCTTCTCAAGCACAGTCGCCCCTTTCTTCTCATCTCTCTTGTCCAACAAGCAACAGTTACTGCTGTCCGCTCCCAACTACAAGGGCAATTGCTTCTTCTCTGCTTCTTTTGCTGCAATCATCGTCGGAGCTCGTCGAGACAACTGGTGAAAAGGAACAGGTTTTTCATTCCCCTTCACTATCCCAACAGCCTTCTTTGATTTCAACCTTCCCTAACTCTTTCATTTTCTCCCACAACAACCCTAACTATTGTACTTTTCGTGGCAACACTGTCGAACCTAGCCGAGACTGCCCACCATTACCCCTGTATGCGCAGTTTCTTTATACCGTGTAAATGGGGAGTAAAGAAAAGAGGGGGCAATGTTATGGGGTCACGTGTTCTTGTCCGTTTTCCCCATATTCTCGATAACTATTTTATTCTTTTTGCGGAGTTGGGAACCTAACTAGCAAGTCAAGCTTCCCGTCTCAGAACTCAAGGTTAAATGTTTGCATCATCAGTCCTAGTCGGGAGTCAGATATGAATCCTCAAGCCTGGAGAGCCCTGAGTCGGCCCCCTAATTTGGGACTTGGGAGGCTCGACTCAGGACTCCAGGTCTGAGGCGTGATTGGGTTGTCAGTGAGGTGCAGTCTTACCTGGTTAGGCACCCTTATCAATTTTGCTTTGTTAATGTCGTTATCTACCTGGCTCACCTATTTTAATTAGCCACGATGTCAATGCCCGAGAGTAAGCGTATGATGTCCATCTGGAAACCCTTAACTTCGATTTGATGATTAAAAAAGATATTGTTTATTATTGGATTGGATTGATGTGGACAACATAGTGATAAACTTTGTTAAGCTAGGCAGCTCATCTTTGTACTCCTCAACAACCCTATCAAATGTCTCATTATCTCCATCCGTTGCATTCGTGGGATGCAACCAGATATGATTCATCATTCTTTTTTAAAATAATAATAATAGTAATCATTGGATGCAATCAGATAAGATCATCCTTCTTGGAAGTTTTTTTCTCATTGATTTATTATGTGAAATTTAAAATAAAAATATTAAAATTTTATTAGTTATATATATGTACTTTTAAAAAATTGATGCTACAATATATCCAATATTTTTTTTTAAGCATAACATCGATGACTGTCAAACGAAATAAGAACTAAGAAAGAAATTAAGGAGTATTCGATTTATTTATTTTTTTTAAAAAAAATTCATATTTTTTATTTTTTGGAAAATAATTTTATTTTATTCTTTAATTTTTCAGAAAACGTTATATTTTTTTCTAAAAAATAAAATTAAAAATATAAATTAAATATGTTTTTCAAAAAATTATATTTTTTACAGAAAATAAAAACAAAAATGAAAAATAAATATGCTGAACACAGCATAAGATTGCCGGGTGATCTGACGAGTTTAGAAATTTTTAATTTAATTTAAAAAAAATTACGGATTAAGCGGACCATTCACGAATTCATGAAATATATATATATAAATTTTAAATGATATATTAGACGAGTTTTTCATTTTCATTTTAAATTTTAAATTATTTTCTCACAAACTTACTCCTGCAATTTCTCGATTCTGAATCTTCGTTTCCAGCCGCATAAAAAAAAATTTGGTTCAATAACGCTATTTATTTTTTTTTTTGTTTAGACGCTCTTTTTGAAATTAATGTACTTTATTTCCTTTTTTTGGACCTTAATTTTAAAATATTTTTTATCATTCTTTTTAAGTAAAGAAAATTAATATTTGTTGTACGGTGAGAAAATATACACGCCTTCAATAAAATCATATGTACGAAGACATTAATGATAATGGAGACAGTCTCTCTTATATGTCACCATCCTCCCTTATATGTTAATTATTATTTAAATTAATAATTCTCATAATTTAATCTTTTTTATATTAATTTTAAAATGGATTATCAGAGTATGGGGATGACAAATCCCCTTTGACTACAATAACAAAGATTATTTACAAAACAGATAACAAAAATTGAACTTACACGATATTATGTAAATGCTGTATAATGGTGAAATTTATAATCCTTACTATTTGTCCATGACTGCATTGAGAGTAAAATAAATTAAAAAATTAAAATAAATCATAGGGAATAAGGTTTTAAAAATAAATTAATTCATTAACCAGAGACGGATGAGAAGGTGTTCCGCAACAAAAAAAAAAATACTATAGCTATTAAACTTCACTTGCATACAAAGATAAGATATTGATGAAAAGACTATGAAAGAACAGGCTTACTCTATGTTTAATCTGAATCATGGAATTCATGGAGAAAGGAAAAACAAAAATCAAAGTGAAAAAACAAAGGAGAGGAGGTAAGAGAAAAGAAAAAAATCTATTGAAGACAATATAATCCTATATGATGTGGCGTCATGGTCATGTGAGGCGACTTGATAGGGCCACCGTATGAGCCTGCACTAGATGTGCTTAGTGGCGTAGTCATGTGAGGATGATGGGTTCTACAGCTACTCCATCGGTGTTTTTCTTAAAAATAATATTATATATTTAAAAATCCTGATCGTAACTTTAATCAGTCGATTTACCATTGTTAGTCGCCAGAAAATCAAATTGAACCCATATATAAAAAGCTCACAGCCTAAAATATCCATTAGTATCACTTTTAAAAGAAAATATCTCGACTTAGAATATTAAATATTAAATTTTAAAAATAAATTATATAATAATAAACGGATAAACTAAATCATAAAATACAAAATGAAGGCACCAAATTAAAATTGAATTAGGTTGCGGTGGCGAAAAAATCACCAACTTGAGGTGGTTAATCCTAGGATCCATCCCTCTCTCACAGATGCACTATGAAAAGCTTCTTTTAGGAGGCGGAGAAGCCTCGTACAAACTCGAATACCAGAAATACAACTAAGAAACACAAACTAGGTTGCAAAGAAAATCGAAAATAACTTTCCAACGTTAACCTTACTTTGTTTGCTATTTTCTTACTTTGGATTGCTCTTGGTGGTGGAAAATGCAACAACACTTCTTCTCCAAACACCTAATACCTAGCGTAAACTTTTCGTTAACGAGCCGCGCTTCAAACCATCGAGAAAACTCTTTTCTAGGGCTCTTTCTGTTGGGACCGGTGCATACGGCTAGAGGGGGGAGGGGTGAATAGTCGATCACTCACTTGATTCGCCAATTTCTTCCTACACGTGTTAGTAAGCGCAAGCGGAAACTTAAACTACAAACTAAACAATGCTAACACCAAACCTTTACGTGGTTCGGAGATGATACTCCTACTCCACGGTTGTCCGTAAGGTGGACGATCTCTATCCGTCGGTAGATGAATCCCCGGAAGACCTCCGGTTAGCTCTTGTCGCTCCTTGTGGGTGGAGAAATCTCGCCACAAACTCCTGACAATACCTGAGCACTTGGAGACTACTAATAAGCTTTACCCAAGCTTATTTCGTCAACCTTTGCCCAGTCAAACCGAGCTCTATTAAATAGAGCTCACAGCTGAAAATAGTCGTTACCAGTCGACTGGTCCACTTTGGATTCGAACGTTGCAGCCCAACATTCGAATTCCAGTCGACACCAATCGACTGCATAGAAGATTAGTCGACTGATCTTTCTATGCCTTAATCAGTCGACTGCTACAAGCCGCAGTCGACTGCCCAACCCCTAAACCTAAGATTTCCCTTCCCGAGTACAATTCCCTCAACACTCGGACCCTCACGACTCAGCTGACTCTTCACCTAGCAGCCTCGACCTGTTGCCTTCAAGCCTTCTTCGACTTTGGCTCTCATCCCTCGGATGCATACGACCCGCGGCCGTCCTCATGTCATCGTTCACGTATGCTTCGAAGTGTGCTCCCCTCAGCTCATCATTCTTGCTTTGTCCACGGTCCCTCGGATGCATACAAGCCCGTACGGCTCGTCTCCTCATGTCATCCTTCACCAGACCCGAAGTCGTACAGCTAAGTCTATGTGTATCCTGCAAACCTGCACACTCACATACACATATCAAATACAAAGATGAACCTAACTTAAACCCTTTGCTCAAACATCAAAACACATGGTCACTCCGGACCATAGATTGCTTCCAACAATCTCCCCCTTTTTTATGTTTGGCAATACATTTAAGTTCGGGAAAACAAATAGCAAATACAATGCTAATAAACATTTGGACTTACGTTGCCAAGGTTTCACCTTTGGACTTATACCGTCAATGCATATGCAATGCAAACCTGCTTGGATCCTATCACAAGGCATCCTCACACCTAAACTCCCCAAGAGTTAGGATTTTTGCCAAAACAGGCTTTTTAAGAACCTCTCTAAGACTCCCTCTACATTGGACTTACAAATGCTTTTTAAGAACCTCTCCAAGGTTCCCTCCTTTGCCAATAAAAGAGCAACAATGCTCCCCCTTTACTTAAGCTCCCCCTTGACCTAGAATTTCTTGCAAAGGCGTGTTTGGTTTCCCACTTAAACCAAACACTTCTCCCCCATTGCTATACATCAAAAGGGCTCCAACAATCTCCCTCTTATTGGATCTTTAACCTCTAATGATCATAAACAAAGTATATTAACCCCTCATAAGATTATATACTTGATTTACATCATTAAGATACTTTTCAATTGCTAAAAAAATAGTTTCAGCCTATATCAGTCGACTAAGACAGTTACCAGCCGACTGATCCCCATCAAAAAATCATACAGTAGCTAGTCTCTCTCCGGCAGCACTGTTACCAGTCGACTGACTCCTGAACCAGTCGAGTGATACCCTTATTTCAACCTTTTCAGCATTCTGAACTTAATTTCAGAAATGTTTAACTAATTCCACAATTCTCGAAAAATCCTCAAATTTTATGGAGAGAATTATGGTACCCATGTCTACTTGGAAAAAATACATTCAAAAATGTATCTATCATCACTCCCAAGATTGACACAAAACCCAAAACTATCTAAATGGTTCAATTGAACCTTGACCTAAAGTCCTAGTTTTGGCCTCCTTATGATGTATCTGCCCATACCAAACCATAATGCATCCCTAGCATTGGTTTATATAACATCTACACATCAAAAACTAACTTTCATGCAATGTGACCCCAATATCGTATTTTATGCATAATACTCAAATCCAATATGTCAAATCCCTAGGATTAAGACTCAAATCCGTCTCCACATCCTTTGGCACACTCCATGGTCCATCTAGACTTCCGGGAAAATCCTCCCGAGATCTATTGACCATGGGTCCCAACTTGTCTCCTAGAGCTCCCCCTTGAGCTCTTAGCCTTAGTCACCTCCCTAGGTGACTCTTTTATAAACACAAGGTCACATCGGTGTACCTTCAATGATTTTTGGCCTACAAACCTAACCTTCTTAACTTTGGACATATTATCCTTGGTTAAGTTCTTCTTCTTCCCTTTAAATGGCTTTCCCTTGCTATTCTTGGGCTTCCCCTTGTTATGGTCATATGACACCCTTGCATATGACTTCTCCATAACATTGGAGCACTTAGATCGGTATCCTAGACTCGATCTATCATTGTTGGATTTTTGACTACCCAACACCATACCTAACCCTTAAATCCAATAGTAAATCTATCTAGGGTATTTTTTAATTTATCAAGCTTTGTTCTCAAAGCTTGATTTTTTCTTTCTAGGCTTCTAAACCTAGAACCAACATGTCCACCTTGGACATTCCTAGACCTACTCATTCTAGGCATATGTCTCCCCTTCTTGGGATTAATGTCTTGGTCCTTAGGTTTAATGGTTTTGGATTTATCATGATGCATGATTTTCCTAGGATTTTACCTCCATTATTAACCGTACTCCTATCATAATATTTAAATCCAAAATTATACATGTATAAATAATTGACATTATTTCTAACATGCATGTAGGAATTTGAATTACATCTAAAGTTAGGGATTACTTCCCTTACCCTTGTAGCCCCCCCTTAATGTGAGTTTTTCTTCTTCTCCTTCTTCTCCCACTTCCTCAAATGCTCCAATTTCTTGAATTCTCCTTTCCTTGAGCATTTGGTGTGGTAATGTCCTAGGTCACCATACGTGAAGCACCTAATGTACTTCTTCTCATTCTTTTCCCTACAACCTATGTTAGATTTTAAACAAATTGACTTGGGTTTAAGGTTTACCTGCTTCTTCTTACCCTTTGGACACTTGTCCTTATAGTGCCCCTTCTCATTGCACCCAAAGTAAATTATGTGATCTTTGGATTTTACTTTGGTGGAGGTGGAAGCTTCCTCTTGCTCCCTTATTGAGGATGGTCTCTCCTCCCCCTCAATCCTTGAAGTGAAGACTTCTTCTTCACCCTTTGATGAAGTGGATGGTTCTTCATTTTCTGTGCCACTTTACTTGAGGAGGTGGATAATTTCTCATCTTCTTCTTTTTCTTCCTCTTCGGATGTTGAGCTTCTTTTCTCATCCGATTTGTCCACTTCTTCTTCTTCTTGGACAAATAAGCCCATCTCCTTGGGCTCTTCTTCTTGTGTAGGATCTTGATGAAGAGCAATCACTTTGCTCCATAATTCATGAGCACACTTGTACTCACCTACACGGCTAATTATATCATTAGGCAAAACATTAAGTAAAATTGATATTACCTTATCATTTGCCTTTGATTGTGTTTGTTGCTCCTCATTCCAACAGCGTGGTCGGAGCTTTTTCCCATTTTTATCTCTTGGGGCTTTAAATGGTTCTTCGAGCGCAATCATGAGATCCCAATCCATGTCGAACCAAGTTTTGTCCGCATCCTCCAATAATCGAAATTCTCATAGTCGTAGGGAGGTGGAACATTGATATCGTCTCCTAATCTTTCTTCGACCCCCATTTCCTCTAACTCTTTACTCTCCCGGCGGTTAGTCCGTAGACGAGCAACCTCGCTCTGATACCACTAGTTGGGACCGGTGTGTACGACTAGAGGGGGGTGAATAGCCGATCACCCACTTGATTCGCCAATTTCTTCCTACACGTGTTAGCAAGCGCAAGCGAAAACTTAAACTACAAACTAAACAATGCTAACACCAAATATTTACATGGTTCGGAGATGATACTCCTACTCCACGGCTGTCCATAAGATGGACGATCCCTATCCGTCGGTGGATGAATCCCCGGAAGACCTCTGGCTAACTCTTGTTGCTCCTTGTGGGTAGAGAAACCTCGCCACAAACTCTCGACAATACCTGAGCACTTGGAGACTACTAATAAGCTTTACCCAACCAAACTGAGCTCTGTTAAATAAAGCTCACAGCTGAAAACAGTCGTTACCAGTCGACTGGTGTTGACAACAGTCGACTGGTCCACTTTGGATTCGAACATTGCAGCCCAACGCTCGAATTCCAGCCGACACCAGTCGACTGCATAGAAGATTAGTCGACTGATCTTTCTATGCCTTAATCAGTCGACTGCTACAAGCCACAGTCGACTACCCAAACTCTAAACCTAAGATTTCCCTTCCCGAGTACAATTCCCTCAACACTCGGACCCTCACGACTTAGCTGACTCTTCACCTAGTAGCCTCGACCTGTTGCCTTCAAGCCTTCTTCAACTTTGGCTCTCGTCCCTCGGATGCATACGACCCGCGGCTCGTCCTCATGCCATCCTTCACTTATACCTCAAAGTGTGCTCCCCTCGGCTCATCGTTCCTGCTTTGTCCACGGTCCCTCGGATGTATACAAGCCCACGACTCGTCTCCTCATGCCATCCTTCATCGGACCCGAAGCCGTCCAGCTAAGTCCATGTGTATCCTGCAAACCTGCACACTCACATACACATATCAGATATAAGGGTGAACATAACTTAAACCCTTTGCCCAAATATCAAAACACATGGTCACTTCGGACCATAGATTGCTTCCAACACTTTCAACACCTCCTAATCGGTTGGCCTTTCCCCAATTGATTGTCACGTCAACTCAACAGTTAAAAACCTACAGAACGACTCTTTTTGACCTGGATAAACAATTGGTGAGTCATACCAATCGATTCGACGACTTCTAATGGATTGCCCAATTGATTCTAAAGCTTTCTATTCTCGTGGGAATAGCTCTCAATTGATTATCCTAATCGATTAACTTAAGTTGAATTGATTGTCCAATCAATTCCAACACATTTTGTGCTCTCGTGAAAACATCCTTAATCGATTAACATAAGGCTTAATCAATTACCTAATCGATTTTGAAGTCTTCGGTTAGTTCGCGAACTTAAATTCCCAATCGATCTCTCAATCGACTCGAGCAGCTACTATTCACTCGAGAAAATGCTCTAATCAATTAGACTAATTGATTAGCATCAATCCAATCGATTGGTCAATTGATTCCAACCCTTACTGTGCTCTTGCAAAGAGCTCCTAATCGATTAGGCAATCAAACTAATTGATTGGCCTTGGGCTAATCAATTGCCCAACCCTAAACTCTGAACTCGAGTTAGGGTTCCTTTGCCTAACCCTCAAGTAATCCGTAACTCGTTGGGACTTCTCATTGCCTAGCATCTGGTTAATCTTGACCTGTCAATGCTTCTTCACTAAGGTCTGGTCAACCTTTGACCCACTTAGACTTTCCATCTCGTGCCAACTTCCCGTTAGATTTTCGATCACTAAGTTTCCGGTCAACGTTCGACCCACTTAAACTTTTCTCTTGCCTAGCCCCACTAGGACTTTCGTCGCCTAGTTTCCAACTAGATCTTCAATCGCCTAGCCCCGCTAGGACTTCCATTGCCTAGTTCCCAATTATGTTTTCACTGCATAGCTCCATTAGGACTTTCCCAATCAAGATCCAGTCTTCCCTTGACCCACCTAATTTCTCTCTCACACATTATCAAACATCAAAACTCTAGTTTGAGCGAACATAAACTTAGTCAACTGATCAACCTTGACTCGTGGACGATGTATTAGCAGATTTGATTAAGTTATGATTGAACCCAGTTTTAGGTTTAAACAAGTTTAATCGATTTAAAACCAATTAGGATGTTTTTTTAGGAAACCTTCTATTTTGTTTCTTTATCTCCCTTTTCTCTTTACGCACGCTCCATCTTGTCGTATGTCACCCTTTCATCCATCCCTCTATTTTATTTTTCTCTTTTCCCCCCCATTTCCTTCTTCTCCTTTTAGATCTTCTCTAAGGGTAGTAAACCTATAATTTTTTTCTCTCCTATTCCAAACATAATTGCTCTCTTTTCTTCTCTTTTTTCTTCTCCAACAAGCAAAAAATACAACATTAGCTACTACCCTCTGTTGAGGCAATCTATGGCCTGTGTAACCATGTGTTTTGATGTCTAAGAAAAGGGTTTAAGTTATGTTCACCCTTGTATTTGATATGTGTATTTGAATGTGCAGGATTGCAGGATACACATATGACTCAGCTTGATAGCTTCAGGTCCGGTGAATAATGGTGCATCCGAGGGACCGTGGTTAAGGCAGCAACGATGAGTCGAGGGAAGTGTATTGTGAGGCATATGTAAAGGATGGCATGAGGACGAGCCGCGGTCTTGTATGCATCCGAGAGACGAGAGCCAAAGGCATACGCAGAGGATGGCATGGAGACGAGCCGTGATCTTCTATGCATCCGAGGGACGAGAGCCAAAGCAAAGAAGGCTTGAAGGCAATAGTCAAGGCTGTAAAAAAGAGTCAAGTGAGTCGTGAGGGTCTGAGTGCGAGTGAAATATACTTGGGAAAGGAAACCCTAGGTTTAAGGTTTTTCCAGTCGACTGGTATGGGATCAGTCGACTGGTTGAAGCCACAGAAAAATCAATCGACTGATCTTTCTATATAGTCAACTAGTGTCAACTGAATTCTAATGTTGGGTTGTAACGTTCGAATTCAACATCAGTCAGTCGACTGGTGTTGGCACCAGTTAATTGGTAACTACTAGATCAGCAAACGAGTTCTATTTACGAGGACTTGATTTGCTTGAGCAAGGTTGACGAAGCTTATTAGTAGTTTACTTGTGCTCTAGAGTTCTTGTGCGAGTCTGCGGTGAGGTTTCTCCACCCACAAGGAGGTTGAGCATAGTCAAAGGTTTTTCGGGGTGTCATCCACTGATAGATCGGGATCGTCCACCTTACAGGCAGTCGTGAAGTAGGAGCACCATCTCCAAACCACGTAAATCGACGTGTGTTTGCGGTTTGATTTTCTTTGGTTAGTTTAGTTTATTTTGTATTCTATTGCACACTAACAAAATGTAGGAAAAATCATAATTAGTGGGTGATAGACTATTCACCCCCCTCTAGTTGGGTCCTAGATCTCCAACAAGTGGTATCAGAGTGAGGTCTATCTTGTTGGACTAATCGCCTAAAGAGAAAGGCACTAGAGGAAGAAGAAAAAGATGGAGTCGGAAGGTCCACAAGGATGGGATATCCGGATCCCACCTTCTTATGACCGTGACGATTTCGCATATTGAAAAGGTAGAATGTTGTATTTTCTTATGACTAATATTGAAGATTGGTTGTATATAGAAGTAGGTTTCAATGCTCCCAAGGGCAAAAAGGGAAGGACACTTAAGAAGAAGAATTGGACCAAGGAGCAAATTCATCAATTCAAAATCAATAACAAGGTAACCAAAATGTTAATCAATTTAATACCTAATGACATTTTGGATGGGATAGGTGAGCATAGGAATGCTAAGGAGTTATGGAGCAAGCTAGTCGTGCTTTATGAAAACCCCCAAGAATCAAACTCACAAACTCAAGAGTCTAGGGAACAGGAAGTTAAGGGGTGCTCAATATCCGAGAAAGAAATAAAAGAATCCTCCACTTCAAGGGTTGAGGGAGGAGGATAGATCATCTTCAATGCCGGAGCAAGAAGAAGAAACTTCCACCTCTGGAAGAAGTAAAGAGCAAATTCACATTTTCTCTACAAGTCAAGAAGGTAACTCAAACTCGTTAATCAAAAATAAAAATCACATAACATGTTTTGAGTGTAGGGAAGTAGGGCATTACAAGAATAGATGCCCGAAAAGAGTTAGGAAAACTCCATCGGCGCCAAAGACCGGAGCCCCAAGTTCCAAAAGCAAGGAGCACATTGTGTGCTTCAAGTGCAATAAAAGGGGGCACTATAGAAACTAATGTCCAAGGAAGAATTCTAAGGACAAAAATGAGAGCATCATTGTAGGGGGAGCAAAGGAAACCCCTAAGGTAACTCCTAAACTCAACTCAATTTCTTTAAAATCTAATTTGAGTTATAGGAAGAAGAAGGAAAACAAGGATATTCAATGTTTCACATGTGGTGAGTGGGGTCACTACCACACCAAATGCTCAAGGAAGGGAGAATTCAAGAAGTTGGAGAATTTTGAAGAAATGGGAGAAGAATGAGAGAATGAAGAGCTCATGTCAAAGGAGAGCTTCAAGGGTAAGGGAGGTATATCCTAACTCAAAGTGTAATTCAAATTCAAACTCTTCAATGCATGCTAGAAATAATTTGCATCATGTACGTATGTATAATTTTGGATTTAAGTATCATGATAGAAATAGAGTTAATAAGGTAGATCATAACACTAGGAAATTCATTCATAATAAACCTAGAACCATGAGACCTAAAGATAAAGGTATTAATCCAAAAGGAGGAGATACATGCCTAGAATAGGTAGGTCTAGGAATGTCCAAGGTAGACATATTGAATCTAGGGTTAGAACCCCAGACAGACAAAATCAAGCTTTAAGAGCAAAGCTTAATAAATTAGAGAAACCCCTAGCTAGATTCACTATTGGATCTAAAAGGTTAAGTATGGTGTTGGGTAGCCAAAAAACCAACAACGATAGATCAGGTTTGGGATACTGGTCTAAGTCCTTTAATCCTAAAAAAAGTCATATGCAAGAGTGTAGTATGACTATAGTAAGGATAAGTCCAAAAATTACAAGGGAATGTCATTTAAGGGCAAGAAGAAATTAACCAAGGACAAGGTATCCAAGGTTAAGAAGGTAAAATTTATAGGCCAAGTGTCACAAGAGGTGGACCATTGTGGCCTAGCAATTGTTGAGGAGTCATATAGGGAGGTGGTTAAGGTTAGGAGTTTTAGGAGGAGCTCAAAGAGTCAATTTGCCACCCATGGTCAATGGATCTCAAGAGGATATCTCTTTGGAGTCTAGATGAACCATGGAATGTGTCAAAGGGTTTAGAGACGGATTTGAGTCTCAACCATAGGGATTTAGCACATATGGTTTGAGTTTCATGCATGAAATATGACATTGAGGGTCATATTGCATGAAAATTGGTTTTTGATATATAGATGTCATATAAATCAATGTTAGGGATGCATTGTGGTTGATATGGATAGATACATCAAGAGGAAGCCAAAATTAGGAATTTAGGTCAAGGTTTAACTGAACTATTTAGCTAGTTTTAGGTTTTATGCCAATCATGGGATCTGAGATATGTATATTTTTAAATGTATTCTTTTCAAGTAGACAAGAGTACCACAAATCTCTCCACAAAATTTGAGAATTTTTGAAGAATTGTCGAATTATTGGCGTATTTCTAAAATTGGTTCAGAAATGTTGAAATGTCAATTTCAGGTTGTCAGTCGACTGGTGCAAATGGGTAGTCGACTGGTAACAGTACTTTCTAGAGTGAGAAAGCTTTTGTGAGGTTTTTTCGATAGGGATCAGTTGACTGGTAACTGTCTTAGTCAACTGATACATGCTGAAATTTTTTTTAGTAAAGTCGAAAAATACTGTAATGATGTCAAACATGTATATAATCTTATGAGGGGTTAATACACAATGTTTATTGTCATTAGAGGTTAAAGAATCCAATAATTGGGATATTTCTAGAGTTCTTTTTGATGTATGACAATGGTGGAGAATTAATGTTTAATTGGTAAAATCTTATGTACTTTTGTAAGAAATCCTAGCTCAAGGGGGAGCTTAGGTGAAGGGGAAGCTTGTTGCTCATTTATTAGTAAAGGGGAAGTCTTGCGATAGGTTCTTAAAAAGCTCTTGGTAAGTCCAAGTGTAGGGGGAACCTTGGATAGGTTTTAAAATGCATTTTGGTAAAATTCCTAACTCATTGGGGAGGTTAGGTGTAGGGGGAACCTTGGTGATAGGATTCCGTGCATGTTTGTATTTTCTTTTGCATGTTGGCATAAGCATTAACGGTGTAAGTCCAAGGTATAGCCTTGACAATGTGAGTCCAAATGTTATTAACATTTGTATTTGCTATTTATTTTTCCTAACTTAAACGTATTATCAAACATCAAAAAAGGGAGATTGTGTCAGGATGTATACTAAGAGTCTAGCCTTTTTGTATGAACATCTACATTTTGGAATAAGAATCACATGATCATAATTGTATTTTATATCTGTATATATGTGTGTGCATGTTGTCTAATACTTTACACTGTAGATAACATGGTGTGTGCTGTCACACAGAAGATCATGTTATCAGTCCCTTGTAGAGTATAAGAAGAGGCTCACAACCTAGATGGTCTTGGACAAACCATTGGCATGGTTGTAGTGTAATTTGATATTGTCTGTCTTGACCATAGAGTTACACTAGTATACTCTGAGTGTATTGAGCGGACCAACTTTGAGGTGATTCAATTTATACTGACTATATAATTGAATCAGACCTCAAGATATTATTTTGTACATGCGCTTAATCCCGTATAATAACGGGCACATGTACTTAGTATTTATTTCTTTGATTTACCAATGGGCGAGATTTATTTATTAAATTGATAGGCTCGGTAAATTAGGAAATAGTATTATTTGCATGGTGTGTCATTGATTATAGGAGGAAACCGTGTCCTATTTTAGGATGATGATGTCCCCTTGAGAAGCTCATAAAGTTTATCATGTAAACCCTGCAGGTGGACTTGGTCCGGCATGATAATAATGTTGAGTGGTACTACTCATGGAGTTAGAAGTTAATTAATTAATTGTCATATTAATTAATTAATTAACGGACATGCGATATCTTAAACACGGGGAGAATTTTGTACAAATAATATATTGGAGCCCATATTTTATTATGAGGGTTGGTGAGGTAATTCAATAATGATCCTTTAGTGGATTGGATCATTATTAACGGATCCGGTTTTGTGGCTAAATATTTTTGTAACTAAAAAATTTTTTGTGGCTAAAAATTTTTGTGGCTTAAAATTTTTGTGGTTAAAAAAATCCGTTAGGTGGCCAAGAACTAACTCCTCCTCATGGTCCCTATTGTAGCCTATAAATACCTCATGAAGCCTAGACCTAAAATAATAACTTCTTTGGTTTATAAAGCTTCGGTTTAATCTCTTCCTTAGTTTTCTTTCCTTAGTTCTCTCTTGGCCGGTGCCCCTCTCCCCTCTCCCTAGGGTTTCGGCGGCAACACAAAGAAGAGGAAGAGAGCTTCCTCTTCTCTTGATTCTTCCTTCTCCTTCTCAAGAGGTGACGTAATCTTGGAGGTGATTCCTCCTTGGTGGCCGACGGCACAAAGAAGGAGAAGGTGGTGGTGGCCGGCGGCAAAGAAGAGAAGAGAAGAAGAGGGTCTTTCCTCTTGGAGGGTTGGCGCAAGTAAGAGAGAAGAGAAGTAGTCTAGGCGGCTTCAACTCTTGGTAGATCGTCGCCCACACAACGTCCTAGAGGAGGGAGGTCATACAATAGAAGATCAAGAGGTACAAGTTTTGTTTTTGTTCAATTCTTGTTCTTGTTCTTTATTTCTTGTCTTGTCAATGTAGTTAGTTTTTTGTTAATTAACTTGGACCCCGATTGTAAACACAAAAATCGGTGATCTTACATCCTTGGCTTTTCCGCAGCTATCCGACTAGAAGAGTCGAATTGCTTGAACAACAAGTTCTGTTCAAGCGATCGCTCAAGTCATTAGCACGACAACGAAACGATCGCTTGGAAGTTTCGTTTGTGTCCGGATTAATTTCAATTAATGAAATTTTAATCCGGGGGCAAGACAACGGATAGATTCTATGCGCACCATCCATGGGCCTAAAACCCAATAGATTGTTGAGGCAATCTATGATTCGTGTGACCATGTATTTTGTTATTTGGGCAAAAGGTTTATATTAGGCTCTCCCTTGTATTTGATATGTGTATTTGAGTGTGCAAGTTTGCAGGATACACATATAACTCAGCTTGATAGCTTTGAGTCTAGTGAATAATGGTGCATCTGAGGGACCGTGGATAAGGCAGCAATGATGAGCCGAGGGAAATGCACTTCGAGGCATACACGAAGGATGACATGAGGACGAGCCATGGGATTGTATGCATCAGAGGGACGAGAGCCAAAGGCATATGCAAAGGATGACATAGAGATAAGCCACGGGCTTGCATGCATCCGAGCGACGAGAGCCAAAGCAAAGAAGACTTAAGGCAATAGTCAAGGCAACAAAGAAGAGTCAAGTGAGTTATGAGGGTTTGAGTGCGAATGAAATGTACTCAGGAAGGGAAACCCTAGGTTTAGGGTTTTAACAGTCAACTAGTATGGGATCAGTCGACTGGTTGAGGTAATAGAAAGATCAGTCGACTGATCTTTCTGTGTAGTCGACTGTTGTCTCTTGAATTCGAACGTTTGGTTGTAATATTCGAATTCGACAGCTGTCAGTCGACTAGTGTTGGCACCAGTCGATTGGTAACGGTTGGATCAACAAACGAGTTCTATTTAAGATAACTCAGTTTGCTTGAGCAAGTTTGACGAAATAAGCTTGGTTAAAGCTTATTGTAGTCTACTTGTGCTCTAGAGTACTTGTGCAAGTCTTTGGTGAGATTTCTCCACCTACAAGGAGGTTGAGCATAGCCAGAGATTTTTCGGGGAGTCATCCACCGACAGATCGAGATCGTCCACATTACAGACAGCCATGGAGTAGGAGCGTCATCTCCAAACCACATAAATCAACATGTGTTTGCAGTTTGATTTCCTTTTGTTAGTTTAGTTTATTTTGTATTCCGCTGTGCACTAACAAAATGTAGGAAAAACCGAAATTAGTAGGTGATCGGCTATCCATCCCCTCTAGCAGGGTCCTAGATCTCCAACACCCTCTTCCAGCAACAAGAGCAGCCTTTGGCTCTCGTATCTTCTTCCTCTTCATATGTTTTTTAGGGTTTTGTTGGCATCACAAAAATATCCTTGTTTTGTCTTGTCTTGCTCTTTTTTATGTTCCTGAGCACATCGAAACTAGTTGAGGTTGCTAACAAAAAAAGGTGAAACTCTTTTCTTTTGCTTTTTCTTCTATATCTTTTTCTATATTTTTTTCTCAAAAGCAATGATCTTTTAAGAGGAGTAAATTATTCTTTTCTTTTTTCATGTTATGAGAAGTAAGATCACAAATGATTCTTAGTTATAAATAAACTCTAGAGATAGACAGATCGATGTTTTAACTAAAACTAAGGGCTAAGATAAAATTTTCAAATTTAAATTCATTTTAATTTTTTAAATTCAAATTTTAGATTTTTGAAATTTTTAAAAATCACTCTTCCTATACGAAAATCCTGATGTTAGGTTGCCGATTGTAGCCGCGTGAAGTGACTTGGCATGGGGGTTGTCATTCGATCGCTCAAGGACGCCGTCCATGGTCGCTTGGCACCATCATCTGATTGCTCGGGGTCATCATCCATGATTGCTCGAGGCCATCGTCCATGGTTGTACGAGGAAATTCCATTGTATGGTTGGAAGTTAAGATGAAGAAGATTACTTTCCATCCACTCGGATGGAATCGTAAATCCGTGTGTATTAGATAAAACAGTAACTCTAAGTATTTAACTATGGTAACTGTAGGGGAGTAATTGAACCGAACTGAGCCGAACAATAAGAGGCTCGAGTTTGGGCTCGGTTCATTATTTTTAGGCTTTAGCTCGGGCTCGAGTTCGATTTGAACTTTAGTTCTTAAACTTTAGTTTGGCTCGTAATAAAATTAAATAGCTAGCTCGAGCTCGACTCGAGTTCGGTTCGAAAAAAACTTGTTTAAAAATTAAATGAGTTTAATTCGAGCTCGTTTAAAATAATTAACTATAATAATTAATAATATATTATTATATTGATTATTTATATAATATTTAATTATATATGTATATATAATAAGTAAATGAGCCTCTTAACAAACATGTTCACGAGCCTCTAAACGAATATGTTCGCGAGTTCACGAATCAAATACTCTTAAGCTTGAGCTCGGCTCGATAATGATTTCAAACTCGAAATCGAGCTCAAGCTCAGTTCGTTAACTTAATTGAACGAACTCAAATGAATTATTTTTCGAACCGAGACCCGAATAACTCGCGAGTTGCTTGACTCGTTTACACCCCTAGGTAACTGTTTTTTCACTCCCCTTCCCTTGAATTCACAATCAAAAATATTTACACATGCACCCAAAAATAATAATAATAATAATAATATATAATAATATTAGATAACATCGAATATAATTTTCTATCGATAATCAACATAAATCAGGAAGCGCTCGCAGTGGACGGTACAGAAGCTCAACATCTCACTATTGTACGTCCCATTTGAAAGTAAAATTTCTATGAAATTTATCGTAATTAAATATTTAAGAAATAACTAATCACCTTTATACTCTATCATAATCTCGGGAGCTACGCATGCACTAAAAGTATATCAGATGCAAAGCCATCAAGGGAATTTCAGCTATTATACGTATGTCTATGACGTGACTTTTGCTGTGTTGCTAAATCTGAAAGGAATGACAGTGAATATGTGAATTGGATCGGTTCGCCAGGGGGGAAGAACCTTAAACTACTTGGTGTTCCACGAGCCAAAATAAGTAAACCACCTGCACCAATCCGATGACCCACCACCCGCGCCATTCCAAACTAATTAAGTGCTCCAAAAACTGGAATCCGCGTACGGAACTCCGCCCATAGATTTGGATTCACAACATGCATGCATTAATTCTTGAACAAAAATCAAAAAACACCTCATATTATACAAATTGTTAAAAAATATTTCTTTTTTTATATTTTATTTAAAAAACATCTTTATTTTCAAGATCGTCTCTAACTGCTACACCGTTATTTTTTTTAAATTTTCAGTATTATTAATTAGTTACCATGTGTAACGGTTAATACCAATATCATTATATTCTCGATGGGTGCATATTTTTGAAAAAAAAAATTCTTCTTATTTCTTAGTCATTTATCTTTTTTACATAAATTGGGAATAGAATATGAGAGGCGCTCTTGATCATACGTAACAATGTAATTAGGCTATTTGTATAACAGTTATTTAATATCATTTATAATTATTAAGGAGCTACAACAACTATTTTAAATTGATTGGGATGAAATTTAAATAATTTTAACATAGTTAATAAATGATATTTTGATATAATAATTTATAAGATTTAAAGCTACAATGGTCTAGGTAGCTGCTATAAATGTTTTAAAATAATTTTGATGAAGTTTAATTAATTTTGATCAAATTGATAAATAATATTTTATGTTTTATTTAAATAATAATTTTTTTATAATAACAACCAAATAACTACCTATAATAATATTAAAATAAAAGAGATTTTAGATATACGATTTGTATAATTCAATTGTGTAGCAATTATTGTTTTAAAGTAATTTTGATTGATTTAAAATAATTTTGAGAAAATTATAATTAAATTGATAAAATAATATTTTAATATAATAATATTTTATGCAAAATAATTTTAATTAAATAGTTAAGTTTTATACGGTAGTAGTTACGTATTACAATAATATTAAAATAAGGGATATTTTGAATATAAAATAGGATGGGTGTCCTTTGGAGATTTATATAAGTCAAGAGGCCTTTTTGATTTTTGGTCTTAATTTACTAAGACTCGCAACCTTCTCATGATCACACAATAAAAGCAGCACCACCATCTGTCTTCCTCGAAGCATCATCTTCCTCACTCCCTCCCCTTCCCATTACTTTTGTCAAGGCCCATCTCTCTAAATTTGCTCTCCTTAATTTTCCTAGCTGTTTGTTCTCTGGAACAGAGGGAGGAGTCAGATAATAAGAAAGAAAGAAAACAGAATGAGGAGCAGATTGGCAAGCAGTTCAACAAGGGAGCCGCCGTATCCATCCGCCGCCTGCTTCAGCGTGGAGTCCTTTCTGATACTGTTCTTCTTCACTGCGTCGCTGTTGATACTCCCTCTAGTTCTGCCTCCCCTTCCTCCTCCTCCTTCCATGCTGCTTCTGCTTCCTTTAGGTCTTCTCTCGTGCTTTTGGTCCTCGCTTTATGCCCTCGGACACAAAAGACATTGCGTCCTCCTACAGCCTGTAATATGTATGCTAACTGAGAGTTCAGAATACCTTTCCTAGCTCGATTCATTCATGCTTTGTTCAAAGAGCAAAACTCAAAGCTAGCTATAGCCTTGTTCATCGAAAGGGAAATTAAAGTCAGAGATTGAAGCTTTTGAAAGGCGACTTGTATCTCAGTTACAGTTTACTTCCAGCTCTGTAATTTCCTCGGGGAGATTTATTTATTTATTTATTTAGATTTCTGAATGGAATGTCTGAATACGCAGATGTCTATGGAACAGCGCCCCTAATGTATGAGAGCATCTCCAACACTGGATAGGTCAGAGACATGGGGTCACATCAATAATTTTATTTTCTTTTCTTTTCTTTTAAAAAAAAAACTAACGAGCGTTCCCAACTTTTATTTGCTATGTCATCGGAGTTCCTTGGGAGAAGGAGGTAGTTGGAAAATTTGGACTTCAATCCGTTCTTCAATAGTTACATCTGTACACGTAAAATCTGTCACTTTAGCGACCTCATAAGACTGTCCGAGAGAATAAATTAAGAAATTAAAATTAATTATTATATAGAAGGATAATTTCTTAAATTTTATTGAGATTTGTTAATTCTATAAATCTATCCTACTATATGATAGCCAAATAAAAAAAAATTGATGAATCAGGCAGTAGATAAATTAAATTTGGGATGACTGGTTCGGTTCCATGGAAGTTTTCCATCGGTCATCAGGTAAATCGGGAAGCGCTCACGGTGGGCAATCTAGAAGTCCAACGTCCCAGAGTTCATGTCCCATTTGGAAGAAATTTTTTTATAAAATGCGCCGTAGTTGGGGATCGAACAACGGATACCTAAGTTAACGATTAATTATCCTACTATGTACCATAGCCCCGGGGGAATATGATAACCAAATAAGTTACGACATGAGACAATTAATTCTTCAATACTTACACACTATTCTTTAATGTTTTTCTATCTCATCGACTTTATTTATCAATCTTAGATTCAAAGCATTGAGGAAGATTTTCTATGCTGTAAATATCTGTGCCCGGTGGGAGTTAAGAGTGAGTATTCGATTAAAATTGAATTAGATTGAATTGAATTAATCAAAATTGAATAAATAAAAAAAAATTTAGCTATCAGAATGTCTGATAAGAGGAAGCGCTCCTCTACTTGGACCTTTCTTTACTACTGTGTCATTCCCGCAACGTCGTTCGGCTCGGAACCGTCTTCCAAATATGCGGTGCATGGGAGTCCGTTGACGTCCTCCTTGAATCTTCGGCCATCATCTTGGTACATCATCCGAGTAACTGGTAACAGATGAGGACGCCTGAAGTAACACATGGGTAGCACAACCCCATCTAACGGCCCCGACTACCTCTTCCTACAAAGATGCATCCGATATAACATTCAGAAGGAAGAGGAGAGGGAGCAGCAACTGCAATTCCTCTCCGGATGCTGAAAAAAAAAGAATTGCCTTAACAGGGGAGAGGAAGCAATGGAGGCAACCCCTCCCCTCTTAGTGACGACGTCCCCTACAAACACCATCCTATGCCCAAAACTCGAAGAAAGCAAGGTTTGGGAAGAGGATGGCGTCTGAAGCAGACCAGGAATACACCGCTACGAGCCAACCAGGGGGAGGCAACCATCAGGATATGTCATCTCCATCATGCCCCCTGGCGGACCACCTGATGTCTCTTCTGGACTCCTCAGATAACCCCGGAGTCTCACCTCCACCAGGATCTTCAGCGAGACCCTGGACATCATCTCCACTATGCTCCCCAGCAAATGATGCACGGCTTCCCCCTCCGTAGAGCCCTTCAGCTAGGAACCCTTCTACATCTCCGACATAAACAACTGCAGCCGCAAAAAGGGGTGGAAGGAAAGGCACCAACATCTCTCCACCAATATGGAAGGAGGCGGAAGGGATTGAGAAGACCGTTCACCCTTCTCCCCCTATTTATAGGGACCACTGCCTCTCCGAGCATTTAATGCATGTATGGTGCGGGAAAAGCAACAGACGCCAACGCCGAAGCGTCACATCGATTGGCATGCCTTTGCCGCGCCTAGGAGCCCACAACTCTTTATGAGTCCATTCAAGAGATTGCGTGGGATACGGAGGCGACGGTTCGGAAGCCGCCAACATTCTCCAAGAGAAAAGGGTCAACAGGGGCCCCACGGCGAAATAAATGATAGCCTAGCATTGAGGCGTACGGAGATCGGCATGCAGAAAAACTTCTATCTTTTTTCTTCTCTAGCCCTCGTTGCAAAGACACGCGGCACATGGAACCAGACCCAAGAACACGCACAAAATAAGGTAGAATATATGATCATGATAGATACAACCTGGCCCACTCCCTGGTGAACATATGATCCTACAATCCTGGGTCCTCGGGAGGGAGTCTCTCTCCAACTTGGCCTTTACTCACAAGCTCGGGGCGGCATGGGGAGGCAGAAATTGGTCCTTCTTCAACTGGTCGATAGCCACGTGGAAGTCTCGCTGCAAGCGCTTCACTACCTGGTCAGCGATGATGGCGTGGAATTCATCTGACTCCAAGAACTTTGCCTTGAAGTCTGTCTCAGCCTCCTCAAAGTTAGAAACTTTAGCAACCCGAAGGGCGTGAAGCTCGGCCTCAGCAGCTTCAGGAGCGCGCTTCAGCCGTCCCAACTCGGCAGACAACCCATCTTGATCAGTCAGAGCCTCCCTGAGTTTGTCCGACGTGGCCCATATCTCCGATCGAGCCTGGGCCAAGTCATCTTCCAAGACAGATGCGCGATCAGTGGCTATCAGAAAGTCAGACTCCTTCTGGCTAAGTTGCTGCTCCTGATCCTGAACACGCGAGTTCAGTCTCTCAGTTGAGGCTGCCATAAGTCGGATATCACCTGACAACCTCCTCTCTCGTAGCTGAAGCTGATCCCTCTACTATGTCATCTGGAGTAGATTTTGCGTAACGACCACCGCTCTTTTGGACGCCAGGCGTTCTCGATGTCGGGAATTTTGAAGAGCCACCTCCTTGTCCTGTAAGGTGTCCAGCAGATGCTCTACCTTCGCACGGAGGGCCCTGCTGACCCCCGCTTGCATAAGTCCCGCCCCGCGCTTGTGGTCAGTTGTGGCCTCGGCTCTTAGGGCCCGGCGGGTCAAGGCTTCAACTTGGGGTCAGGAGTTCAAGCCCCGATCGGCTATTAGGGAGTCTTCAGCTGCCTGTCATTACACCAAGAAGTCAGAGAATATGCAATAATATATCCAATGCAACAGTAACTTATACCTTCATAAGAGTCTCCCGGAGTGTAGTTAGCGGTTCAGCCGAGACTTGTATGGTTGCCCCTCCTGGGGACCTTAATGAGTTATCCCGTCCCTCAGACGACAGTGAGCTCTGGCTAGAGGAAAGTCGCTGAAAAATAGGAGCTTCGGGTGGCAGGATGGAGGGGCCAGAGTCGCCCTCCTCCGAGCTGGAAGCCCCCCCCCCCCCCGGGACAAGGCCCCCTCGAGCGGAATGTCCTAATTTCGCGTGGGGGGGGGGGGGGGGGGGGGGGGAGGATTGCACGGAAGCCTCATCCAACCTCTTTTTTAGGCGGTCAAGTTTCATCCAGTATTGGGTATGCAGTACCTCCTTAACCTTCGAAGTCTCGGCCGGGTCGATGGAAGGAAAGCTAGGTGCTGTGACGACCGTCTCTAGAGTCGCGGCCGAAGGGATAGGAGAAGATGCGAGAATAGATGCTCCCTTCTCGGAAGGAGAAACGACCTCCTCAGACAATGAGGGAAGGAGGTCAGGACCCTCGGAGCGCAGCTTGTTCCATCTGGAGCCTAAGCCCTTTGGAAGTCGCCTCTTTTGCCGACCAGCGGACCGGGGTATTGAAGGGGCCGTGGGAGAGGAGGACCTCTCGTTAACCCCCTCTGGACGAACAGCCACCGAGGGAGAGCCACCACCAGAAGGAAGGTCCGCTACTGGATTAACCCATTGATCAAAGGGGCCTCGGCTCACCGCCGGCGGGAATGTAACAATGGCCTCTACCCTCTCGGGCGAGGCAGGCCCACGGGATGAGTCAACGGTCCCCTCCGAGGGCTCGGCAGGGACAGGGGTGCATCGAGAACTGTCGGGGGAGGATTTAGCGCCTCCTTGTTGGCCTCCTCCCACTTGATAAATCGGTCCATCACCTTAGCAAACATGACTTCCTCTGCAATCGACAAACTTGGAAATATCAGTTAGAATTAACAGACATTGATGAAAAACACAAACATACCAAGGCTGGGGCTGATTCGGGCCACTTTGGGGCTAAGGCCCGCCCGAAACATAAGCTCCTTACTCTGCACTAGCCCGGGGCCGCTGAACTCCATGCCAAAGAGTATATTCCTAGCACGCTGGTACACAGGACTCTGAAGAAACTCCCCTAAAGAGGAGTCGAGAGGGTTTTTACCCAACGGAGAGGTCTGAAAGCAACGTGGGCAAGCGGATGAAGAAGAACTTCTCCTTCCACCCTTTATGCGAAGAAGAAAACCCCCCTAAAAACCTATGGCCCGATCGGGCCGAGAAGCTAAAAACCCCTCTAGAACCGATCGGGACAAAGAAAGAATGAAAAAGATGAGGGGTCAGAGGGAGGTCAAAGAGCTTGAAGGCAATATACGCCCCTCTCATCTGAGCGAGGGCATTAGGAGTCATCTGGTGAAGAGGTATATCGAAGTAGGAGGCTACATTCATAAATAAGGGGGGATGGGGAAACGGAGTCCTGACTCCACTTGCCCCCGCAAGAAGGTCGACAAGCCTGCGGGAGGCTCTACTGGCGTCTGGCCTACCCCAGGGATAGCCACCGCCATCTCAGCCGAGATGTCGTAGGCCTCGAGGGTCGCCTGCAGAGCCTTTGGTCTTACTCTCGAAGAGATAGACTCGTACCATTCCGCTCGGTAGCTTTCCATGGTCCCTAAGGAGAGAGACGGGGAGGAGACAAACTACTTACGTGCAAAAGAGTCCTTAGAGAAGACGAAGGAGACGAGGAGCACCTAGCCACGAAGTCAGAAGTTGGCCAAACATCCTCGCCTTCCCTTCTTATACCCAAGAAGCCGCCTGCATGGACGCAATAGGGAAGCGGCACGTGGAAAGCAAGAAACCACCGCATCAGTGTTGCCCCAGGGGCAGTCGTCTGACGTGAGCCAGCTATAGCGGCGCATGTCAATAAGAAGTCTAGGAGATGACCGTTAAAGCATGTGGCGACGAGGCATTCGTGGAAGTACCCTGTCGCCATCAAAGAACACCACACTCCTTTATAACAGAGGGGTAGGTATCATTATGGTACCTCGAAAGCCACAGAAGTCCTTCGAGAAGGGTAAAACTAAGGAGAAATTTCCTAAGGGCTTGGCACAACCCCCTAAGGGTCCCTGGCAACTACTAAAAGGAATAGTAACGGGTGTGAAGACCCACAGGAGCTAAGCTTCTTCACCATCACACTAATCCGATCAGTCAACCACACCTCCTTCGATCAGACTTGAAGAGAGGGACTTGTGATAGGGTTGAATAGCCCATGGCGGGCACGTGAGATGAAGAAGCTTTGTGACAACATGCAATGAGTCGTAGTGACTCTTTTTTCAGGGCCTTCGAGACACTCTCAGGAAGGAGAGCCTCTAGGGCCCTGATAACTATCATTTTGTTGATTATTTTAGGCTCTCAAATCCATATTTTGATCCACTATTATATGCTTAAGTTTGCATTTACTTAAGGTTTCATGTATTTCCTCTATTTTGGCTTTTAATTCAAATCTTTGTATATTTGAGATATTTTGGCACTAAAATGTGAATCTTATTTTGTAGGTTTCAAATGATCATGGACCTAGATCAAATTGGGTCGAACTTGAGTCAGCATTGGATCCGGATCAAAGGGATCAAGCATCGGGTTAATATGAGCCGTCCATTCAAAGAACGGCTAGATCTGAGCCATCCATTAACTTCCGATCAATCCAAGTTCAGGATAGGGCTAATTATGACCTTAGATCAAGATCTGAAAGTTTGAAACCGTCGGATCAAGCTTAAAGGAATCTCAACCATCCAAGCAAGAGAAGGGATGATCTGGACCATCCGCCACAGATCTGGTTGATCCAAGCTAAGGAAAGGTAGATCAAGACCATTGATCAAGATATGGGGAGTTTGGTTCAGATCGGAGCAGATCTGACCGTTGGATGGAGCAAAGAAGATCTCGGCCGTTCAAATTCAAATGGTTTTAATTAAAAGGGAATTCCCTCTTCCGCTCGAGGGGTCGTCGCGTGTCGCCAGTTCTTCAGTAGCAGAGTTTTTAGATCGCGTTTCTCCAGTTCTTCTTCATCGTTTTCTTCGCAATTTCTTTTCCCGATCACGCGGCCACATCAATTAGCTTGTCGTCAAGATCTCAGATCGCAAAGGTAAGGATTCCAGTTCAGTTTTGCTAACTAAATTGCGCAGCTGAGAGGAGCTTTGGAGAGGGTTTCGCTGGAGCTCCGATCCACTGAATTCTTCATCCGATCACGGCTGTCTTCATCGAGCTGATGTCGTCAGAGCTACAGAGGGGTTCTCCGAAGTAATTTGAGGGTGTCTGAACGAGATTGGCACTCGGCGTAAGGAGAAGATCGCGGGATTCAGCTTCTGACCGATCGGGTTGATCGGACAGAGGGGACTCTGATCGGTCCCATGACCGATTAGAGGAAGGCCTGATCGGTCGGGTTGACCGATCAGGAAGAGCAGAACCAGAATTGAGCTAGGAAGTTTCTTCTTCTTCGTTGATCTTTGAGCTAGGGGGTTCATAGCTCATCCTTTGTGTGACGGCAAAGGGAAGTCTTGTGATGAACTGATTTGATGTTTTAATTAGGTTTATTTTGGTTTTAAACATGCATTTCTTCAAGTTGTTCTAGTTGTCACCATTACACTTCAAGCCATGTGCTTAAGCCAAGTTTTGATCTAGCTTTCTTTAATCTGCAATTATTTTCATGCAATTAGTTCTCTGCAATTTACTCTTTACAATTAGTTCTTTAAGTTCAATTCTATAGTTTGAATTTACGTGCTCAATTGTCAATTAGATTAAGTTTAGTTCTTGCACTTCCTTAGTTCATTACCTTGCTTAGTTAAGCATATTTTGTTCCAAGTGTTATTTCATATCGTCATTTCATTTCCTTATCACAAAAACCCCCATGTTATTAGAAAACCCAAAACATTCAGACGATAAATAAACTTGCAAGCTCGAGTTAAACATTCATTCAACTAATCCTTAGAAAAATACGACATGAGGCCCCTCTACTACATTTAATCTTTGTTAGCCAAAGGGTTTTCAGCTTTATAAATTTCTAAATTTGAGGCCCATATTCGTGACATCTATTTTGGGGACCATCAAATTTTTGGCGCCGTTGCCGAGGAATAACTAGTCGAGTTTGTTTAATTTGAGCTTGTGTTTAATATTTATATTCTTTAATTCCATTTTTATTTGCTTTATCTTTTTGTATACATTGGCTGCCATTTTGTTTGTTTCATGGCCAGGACTGCAGGTGGTGATCTTGAGAGTTTGAGAAGCTATTGGAAATTTTTCTACTCATTCAAGCAGTTCCATGGCAGAGTATCAGTATTTTCAGAATTATCAGCAGCCTTGTCAGAGTTTTCAGCAGCCATATTCTCAATTCCAAAATGTTTAGCAGAATTTTCAACCATCTCAGCCCTTTTAAAATTTTCAGCAACCCAATTATCAATTTCAACCTCAATTTCAACAATTTCAGCAGTCTTATTCGAATTGTCAACAAAACCAACCTTGGAATCAGCCACCACAGCAATTTTAACCACAATTCCAAAATTTTCAGCAAGGTTACAATCCCAATCAGCAGAGTTTTCAACCATACAATCAGAGTTATCAACCTCCACAATTTCAGCCCTCACCATAACAATTTCAACCTCAAATTCAGAATGTTCAGAGCTACAATTTTCAGCAGTTTCAACCATGTTCCCAGCCTAATTTTCAGCAATTCCAACAACCAAATCAATCATTTGATCAGCCCCAACAATTCCAATTTCAGAATTCACAGCCTACTTCTGATTTTGAGCAACCTAATGAACCCTTTCAAATCCAACAAGAGTTTTATGCTTATCAAGGAGACTTAGAGGATTCTAGTGAGAGTGAGGCTCAACAACAAAGGCTGGAGGAGATGTTACAACAACTCTTGCAACAACAAAAAAAAAATGATACTACAAGAATTTTTGCAATCAACAACGCCCAATCGACAACGTTTTTTAAAAAAAAACGTTGTCTTTTTTTGTTTTACAACGTTTTTAGTGAAAAGCGTTGTCTATATGTTTTACTTTTTAATAACGACAACGTTTTATAATGATGCGATGTGCTTAGTGTTGTGGTTTCGGATGAAAGACAACGCTGTTACAAAAGTGTTTTTTAAAAGCGTTGTCGTATTTCTCGCTAAAATAAAAAACACATCCCTCGCTCATTGCCAAACCTCGGCGGCTCGCGAAAAATCACTCCGCGCTTCTTTTCTCCGCGAAATATCTCCCTCCACCTCCCTCATTGCCACCTCCCTCGTCCTCTCCTCTCCACGAAATCGACATTGTGTACGATTCCTCTGCCGGCGTTGGAGTTCCCTTCATCGTTTCATAGCCGCGGTATTTCTCCCACCTTCCTCGCTTCGCCTCCGGCCGTCGAGGAGGTGCATCTCCGTCTCCCAGCCGAAACCCTAATTACTTCCCTGCCGAAATCCAGATCTTCTCGAAGAATCCAGTTTCAGGAAGATAATCTAGAGTTAACTTCTTGTTAAGCTCATCAAGAACTAACAGCTTCCTCGTTTTTTTCGTGTATATCTGCAGATAATAGAGTTATCCGCGAGATCCACAGAGGGTCCGATCAATGGTCATGGCGGATGAGGGGAGCTCCACTCCTCTCACTGCGCCTGCCCCCATCACTGAACCTGACGAGATTGACCTAGAAGCTGGACCCGCCGAGCAATTCCAGTGCCGGATCTGCCTCGAAACTGACGGTCGTCTACCTTTCTTCGCCCACTTGCTATTTTTATTTTTTAATTTCTTGCAACGAAAGACTGTATATTGATCTTGCATTTTGGAACAAGTTTTCTTCTGGTGCTTTGAGATTTTGGTTGAGCTGCTATTCTGTTTGATTATTACTTTTTTTTTTGCTCAAAATAAAAATGGTTTGGATCTTCAGGACGGGATTTCATAGCGCCATGCAAGTGCAAGGGAACTTCCAAGTACGTCCACCGTGAATGCTTGGACCACTGGCGATCTGTCAAAGTGAGTCAATTGCGTGTCTGGTATGATGCTTTGAGGTTTAGAAGACTTTGCTGCAAATGCAAATCTTTGGTATTGTGTTTAAGTTTCACTTTGGTTTTGTTGTGCTGCGAGAACATGCCATTATGATTTTTTTCTTCCTTAGCCAGGTGAAAATTATGGAAAATTTCAACCCTTTCTTTTTGTTTGACAAATAGGTTGTTTCCCAGAAGATGTACAAAGTGTTTATCAATGTATATATGATTTTCTTTTTGTTTGGGATAGTGCTGATTGCTTAGTTAGTTAGCATGTGGTATAATTATTGCGCGATAAATAAGTTTTTATTAACTTGCTATTGTCTTATCCATGGAGCCATTTGAGATCCTAGAAGACAAGTAGCAGTCACATTGTTAAACATTCTTATGTTTACTAGTGCTTTAGTGTTTAAATATCAATTCAGAACACTCTCGATTCTGGTTGACCTAGCGATTACAGTCTTTCCTATGTTGATATTATTAAATTTAGCTGCAACACTAGATCTTGGATATCCCTTTCTTGCATTAGTGACATGTTCTGTTGTTCATCGTTCATAACATGGTTTGAAACTTGGTGAATTCTCGTCATTTTTTGTTTGTTGGTGAATCAATTGGATAGGAAAATGTCTTCTCTTGATTATAATCTGAATCATGATTGAACCATCTTTATCCAGAATAAAATTTAAGGATGGACTCATGATAGATGCTGCAATTAAAAATATAAATTATTTTTGTGTTCTCACCATTCTTGTAACTCTTTCCATCATTTGGCAGAAATATTATGTGTACTGATTGATGAATTGATGTTGAGGGTTGCTTATGTCACACTACTATAACTTTAAAAAGCTCATGTTGAATTGTAATAATAAGAGATGAGTTGAAGTGATTGAACCAAATTAATTATTCAGAAGAATGATCAAACTGCTTGTTTGATTAGAGGTTGACAGGAACGGAGTTTGCTGGATTAAAGGTTGACAGCATTAACAAATGTTCATCTTTGTTCTCAATATTTTATTTTATTTGGTAGACCAATTAGTGAAAAATACACAATTCTAGGTAGCTAATCATTTGCAAATTTCATTTTCTCAGGAAGGTTTTGCATTTGCTCATTGCACAACTTGCAAGGCTCCTTACTATCTGAGGGTTCATGTTCATGCAGACAGGAAATGGAGAGTCTTGAAGTTCCGATTCTTTGTTACTAGAGATATACTAGTTATATTCGCAGCTGTTCAACTTGTAAACTTGATCTCCAGGCCATTTGTGATGCATTTGGAAAATTTTATATTTTTCCCCACTAAATTATCATTTGTGAATTGATAGGTGTCTGTATAAAAAGAAGCTGAAAGATAACACTACAAAGAAATTCAGATTTAAGTGCTATGGATGCAGGTTCAATCTCCATCCCAGCTCGTCTTGTACTTCCGTCCTTGGAATTGCTACTAAAACTTGCAGAAACAAATGATCGGCCTTGCATTTGTTGTTCACCTTCCGCATTAATATGTTTAAGTGTTAATTTTCCTGAAGTTGCTTGATTTTCTGCTAAGTCTGAGGAGTTTCATTTTTTCAGGACGACCGGGCACTGAAACGGGAGAAAAGGAAACAGTCTAATAGAGAGTCTGCCAGAAGATCAAGGATGAGAAAACAGGTATTTTTAAGTCTTGACTTTTCACCGATATCATAACTGCCATAATTTCTTTGACTGAGTTCGAAATTTGTGGATCAATTTGGAAATCTCATTTTAAATTTTAAAGTTTAAAGATTCTATATGTTTTTAATTTCTATGGGTCGTTAAAAATGTTTTGAATTCAGTTGTAATTTTTGAGAAAAAAATAAACTTTTTGTTAGACCGACATAGGCTCATTTTGAGTCTACGGTTAGGATCCCATAATATTATTAAATTCTTGAATAAGAACAAGTTGCCCAACTAAAAAAGCATATTTTTTTCTGGCCGGCTAATCAAATGTTCTCTGGCCTGCTAATCAAGTTCTTCACTGTGAGTTATGGGCTAATCAAGTTCTATACGCGTAGGTGAGGTAAGTTACTATTAGTTTTGACTTGAGAATTTTGTGCCAGCTATTTGCCTATCCATTTAATTTTTATCTGTTAATTATTCTTAGCTATTTGACTTGAGGAAATGTAATTTTTGATTAGTTAGAGTGTAGTTTAAGATATAGCTACAAATTGTTAAGCTTGCTTAAGAGTTAAGCATAATTGGTATTCAGATTTTAGGCCTGCCTTGGTGTAGACTAACTAATGAAGCCTAGAAGGAAGCACAATGAAGTGTGAAACAAGGGCTCACTTACAATGGCTTATGAATTGAAAATCGTACTTGTGTCTGAAAATCGTAGATAGTGTACCTAGATACAGTTTCTTGTAAGAGGAACCTCTTTAGTAACCAAGTCTGGGTGATTTAATTGCATATCTATTTGTTTATGCGAATTTGGAATTTATATGCTTAGTTTTTACCTTTTTGTAGTTTGCAAGGTTTAAAATCTCATTTGGGTCAGTCATTGATATCTAGCTAGACGAAATCAACATAATGTATGTATGAGATGGTGTCGATAAAAAATTCAAGAAGGGGAAAAAGAGTAAGGAGAGGATTAGAGGAGGATGGATATAGAAGAAGAGGCAGGGAATTAGACATAATATTCACATTCAACATCATTCTTAGATAGAGTTCTGTAGTTTTCCTATAGAAATCACATTCGGCAAAGTTCTGTTTCCTTTCTGTCATGAACTAGATAATGTAGTTATTGATGAGAGAGATTTTTTTGTTGAGCAAACTCTTTACATCAACTATACAATATGCCACAACTCTGAAGCGTGCATTACTATTCTTTATGATTGTGCTCAACTTTCTTTTTAGATGAGATATTTTTCTAGATTTATGGAAACCATTACAGTATTTGATAAACAGTACAGTAACTAACTAGTTTATTTTTTTGGATTCATTTTCCAGCTGATGCTCTTGTTTCTACTGGACTGGCTGCATTAGGATACAACTTTGTAAACATAGGTGAATCATCAGTTAATGTCTTCCCACCTGAATGTTCAAATTCATTAATCAGTTTGCCTTCACTTGTTTTGTCATATTTTGAACAGATGATTGCTGGTCCTCTTCATCACGAAATCATCAGGTTTATTCTAAAGTGGCATTCCATCTCCAAGCATTGCACAAATACTGGGACTTACCATATGCTTGAACATAACTGCTTAATTAGAATGGGATCAAAAGAATATGATGAGTTTGTAGATTTGTATACCTGTTGAGTTTTGCTTCTGCTAAGGGATCAACTCTTATTAATTGGAATGGGATCAAAAGAATATTATGAGTTGGTAGATTTGCATACTGGTTGAATTTTGCTTTTGCTAAGGAATCAACTCTGATTAGTATTTTCATACATGAATTAGTATGTCTTAATACTGAGTTACCGACACAGAGAAGTTCTAGCTGCATCTCTTAACAATGTTAAAGTTGATAATTTGGAAAAGTAAATTATTTTTGTATTATATCCTTGGGAATTGAGAACATATGGTTCAATCCTGTTAAGCATTTTCTGATCTAATTTATCATTAATTAGATTGGTTTTCTATATTTTTAACTAGGAATAGTGTGTGGTAGTCCTGTTGATTCCAGACAATCCAGTGGCATAGTTGTGTTAGTAACCATAGTTGAAACTTGTAAGTCAGGATCGGATTACATTTAGAAAGTTAGGCTCAGAGTTTGCTCTTGTAGCCAACTCTCAAAAGTCAGGAGTCTTGTATGTTAAAGAGTTGTCTTTCTCAATTTTGTATTTAACAAAATTGAATACACCACTATCTTTTGTCTGCTAATGAGGAACCTCCTGTTATTGTTTACACATGTAAAGTAGTATGTAGCATACTTCCTGATATAGTTCTGGGCAAGATTCACTCATATGATGCAATGAATTCAAAGACAATCTAATTCTGTTCAGTCCTGCTAGTAGGCTCTCTAATACTGCTCTTTGTTTAAAAATTTCTCTCTTAGCACGCATCATTCCTTTGGTTTATTTTCTTATACAGATCCTAACATTACTTCGTCAAATTTTAGTAAATAGGCAGTGTAGCAATATTGATGCAACATGTTATGCTATTTTGACAGTAATGAGTACTAGCCTTGATAATTTTTTTCCCTCATCACATCTGTATAAGGTACTGAATACCCAACACATCAATTTCGATTGGCATTTTATGTGGAAGAGACTCTTGTACGGTATTATTTAAAAATGAGAACCAACCTCCAATTCCTTGAAACACATGAATTTAAAATAGAAGACTTAAGTATGACATTCCATCTTATTTATGTTTAGCCTTATATGATCAGGGATCAACAATTATATTGGATAGTGCTGAGCTTGATAGCAAAATGACATGACATTTCTTCTTGCAAATTGATTCACAGTTGTATTTTGGATATCCATGGTGTTTTTTCTTTAAATAATGTTAATGAGATTTAATCTAATATTCTGTGTCTTCCCATGGCATAGGTTAATTGTTTAATATGATTTAGCTTGCTTTTGCTAGCATATTTGTGCTTATTCTCTTTCATATTATGTTGAATTTCCAGGGAAATCTTGTTCCTGATCCGAAGACATTTTCTTCTGGAGTAAAAGCAGAAGAAAATGACTGCTGAAACATTAGAAATTTTAAGCAACAAAGAAGTCATTGCTGTCAACTTGTGAATGATGAAGTTTTATAGAACTTGTGAATTGAGATATTTTTTGTATTTAATATGGAATACAAACACTTTTGTAAATAATGCACTGTATTATAAGTGAATTTTGTAAACTATTATCAGTGTAAATTGTGAATATTATCAATTGTGAATAAAAATGCTTGTAAATTGTGAATATTGTAAATTGTGAATAATATCAATTGTGAATAAAAATGTTTATAAATTGTGAATATTATAAATTGTGAAAAACACTGCCTATTAAAAAGACAACGTTTTTTAAGTAACAATACACAACACGATTTTTGCGTTGTCTTTGTGCCAAACCACAACGCTTTTTAAAAACCAATAGACAACGCGAAAAAAGCGTTGTCTTTGCTCCAAACCACAACGCGGAAAAAGCGTTGTCGTAGATATACTTTCTACAACGGCTTCATCAACATCGCTTTTTAAGCATTAACGACAACGCGGAAAAAGCGTTGTTGTTTCACTTTTTTCTTGTAGTGCGATTCTACTCTTAAAGACTGTGAAAGACGCCTTGGACAATTGGTTAATCAAATGAATCAAATGCAAGCCCAAAGATCAAGCCAATCACCTTCTCGAGTCACTTTTAATTCTAAGGGGTATGATTGTGAGCTAACTTTGAGGAATGAAGAGGTTGTTTCAAGTCTAAACATTCCAAGGGATGAATTTTCTGAGGAAGTTCCAGCATCTTATTTCCCCACTCAAAACAGCCCTATAGTTGATTCTATATCAATTCAAGGTGACCCTAGTGCAAGCCTAAAACCTTCTTCAATTGATTTTGCAGTTTTGGTGGAAGAAGAAGAAGAAACCATCAAAATTAGGGCACCTACAGCATGCATTCCTCCTGAAATTCTTGTTCATAGTTCACTTCCAAAATTTTCAGCTCAAGAGGAGGAACCAAAAATTCTTTTACACTTTCCACAACCCAGAGAGGATCCTCCTAGCATTAGCATGGACATCCCAGATGAGATTGTTGAGGCAGAGTTAATTGCTGATGATGTTTTACTGAACATAGTGGAGGAGATTTAATTTCAGAGGAAGTTGAGGATGAATTAGCTATGGAGGAGGTGGAGGAGATGGATGGAAAAGCATGTGACAATCTTGAATTCGAAGCTGAAGCTCCAAAAGACCCTTCTTACCTTTTATTTTGTAATGATATAGTTTTTGTTGGTCCTAATTTTTCTAATATGGTTGTTGCAGATATGGTTGATAAAGCATGCATTGGAGATGATTCTACAGGTGTAGAGGATTGCACAGAGCCCCAGGGACCACCACCATTGACTGATACATTAGAAGATTCAGAGGATCAGTATGAAAGTGTAGGGACTTGCATGGTGGACGCAAGGGCCCAAGAATCACCTTTTTTTGTTGAATGTTCATCAGAACCTGAGCCTAAAGTGGAGTTTGTACATGACATAAATCGTGGGGACGTGGTAAGGCAGCAAAGGTTAGTATAAAAGTACCCCAACCCCTCTGTAAAGGGGGTTAAGCATTCTCTACTATTCATACGTTCTTTCCTGTCTTACACCTTTCTCCATCGAGACACTGACTTGAGCGTCGGAGTGGGCTCCGCCGGACAACCTCCGACGTGTTCCCCTAACGCTCGTGTTGATCTCGCAGGGCGCAGAGTTCCTCCCCTCTATCAGCTTTCACGTGGGCAAAACCTCGGTGCCTGGCCATCGTCGTCGACTCCTCCGGAACATTATACAATATCAATTTTACTTAAATTACTTATAAAAAATTCTCCATGATAAATTCTTTCAGATTTTTGTCTACATGGCTCCATGTAGAACTAGAAACATATACTCATTCTTTAAAATTATCTGTGATGTACGCATATACATGATGACCATCGGAAGTAAAAATGCATGAATTTTTTCATTATTTGAAATAATTAATAAATGATTAAATGAATTTGATTTATTAGTAAGATTAATACTTATCCATCCCTGACAATCTTCAAGACAATCTAGTCGCTATGCACTACTACAGTATCTGACATAACTATATCTACAAAATAATATTATAGGACATATATATTCGAAATAATAATCAAAAGCAGTATAATAATGTCTTATAGGATTGAACTAGTGAAATTTAGATTAAAAATAAATTTGTCTTAACATTAATCAAAGGATGCACAGTAGCACTTAAAGAGAAAGTTTAGAAATGGTAGTGTCACCTCCTTGCTAAACTCGTGTAGATATGCAAATGTAGTATACCTAAAGATAACGAAAATAATCAAAAATTAACTAAAATCAATCACATTACATAATACCTTAAATATAATAAAAGATACAATAGCATGAGCTCACTGTCGGTCAAGATCACGGATAGGATTAGCTAAGGCAATGCTGAGCTCCTGGTTAGACAAGCTTGACTCTGCCAAGTTCGTGGCCTAACAAGCTCAACCATGCAAAGTCGCGGCAAGCCAAGATCGCGGCTGTGAGGTCGTGTAGCCGCCAAAGCTCATGACTACCAACTTGCAACCCGGCAAGCTCGTGGTCGGTAAAGCTCCCAGTTGCGAACTTGATGTCGCGAGCTCGCGGCTTGACCAAGCTTGTGGTTGCGAGCACGTTGCCTGCGACGCTCCTGGTCGCGAGATCGAGGCTGGCCAAGTTCACGGCCCCGACCTCACGACCTGCCAAGCTCCTGGCCTGGAGCTCGCAGCTAGCCAAGCTCACGGTCCCGAGCTTGCAGCTAGCCAAGCTCTTGGTCGTGAGCTCGTCGCAGCTGGCCAATCTCATGACTGCGAGCTCGTGGTTAGCCAAGCTCCTTGCCTCAAGCTCAAGCCTACCAAGCTCGTGGCCCCGAGCTCGCGATGATGGAGAGGAGAAGAGAAGTGGGAAGGGGAGAGGAGTGTATCGACGGAGAGGAAAAGAGGTTGCGTGCTGGAGAGACCGGAGAGGAGTCGAGTTAGCTAGAGGTCAAAATCGCTAGAAAAAGGATCGAGCAAAACCGTCAAAGAGAGAATCACAGAAGTGTCATCGAGGAATTAGGAATCAAATTTAAGAATGAACCCCTAATTAAATTTTGTCGCTAACTAGCAATAGATAAAGATGAAATTAGATTTTCCTGGCTAATTAATGATGGAATCTTAATTTCATCGTTAATTTATTATGAAAATTTTAAATTTGGTCATTAATTAAAATTAAAGGATGCCCATCGCCAAATTAATCTAAAAAAATACATTAATTAAAAAAATCAAAGCGATGCCCATCTCCATTGTCATCCGTACAAATTACTGGGTATGGGACCCACCAAACAGTCCCACGACAAATTGGGGAAGAAAATTTTTTTTTACAGTTGTGGTATTTGATCCGGCGATGCATACAATTGTCCCACGACAAATAGGGGAAGGGAAAAAAAAGTTGACAGCTGTGGGATTTGAACGCACGCCCTTGCGGACCAGAGCCTAAATCTGGCGCCTTAGACCACTCGGCCAAACTGTCGTGATGTACGAAACGAAACATATTAGATTATTTAAATATATTATGTTTGGATCGTCCAATCTTACCTTTTGCTAGGTGGTTACAGTGCAAGGCATCCTCACTCAACGTCCGTCACCTACGGTGGCGAACTCACAACGTGTTCTGCTGGCAGGACACATTTAACGAAATTTTTTTAATCTCGAGGCGATTGATTAGTCCATAGAAATTTTCTATCGATCATCAGAGTAAATCGGGAAATACTCACTGTGAACAGTCTAAAAGTCCAATATCCAGGATTAGTGTCCCATTTGAAACAAAAATTCTTGTAACTACGTCATAACTAGGAATCGAACCGTGAATATATAAGATAGCGACTAATCACCTTACCGTTGAACTCACAACGTGTCCTAGATTATACAAAAGAAGGTAAGTCATAGAATCAATTTATAACAAACTATAAAATGATTAGATGGTGAAAAAAAAAAAATCTCGGATAAGTCAGAAATTAATCATTATCTTATTATAACAAATTTATCACATTTTAATTATAATTAATTTGAAAACCCATGGGGGCTGGCCAATCCTTTCTAATTCTGTACTACAATTAGTCTCAATATGATTAAACATTTGCTTTGTTTACCCTAAAGCGTGATTTGTTGGATAAGGAAAAAAAAGAATGCTCTATAAACATGTCTTGCATAGTCGCATTCAATTTTGTTTTTGGTTTTTTCTTTGATTGTTGTTTCTTTAATTTTATAAAGAATTCTTGCATTCATTTTTTAGGATTTTAATTTGCAAATAAGGTTGAGAAATTGATTCAAAACCGAATCAAATTTAATCAAAATTAAATAAATCGAAATTTTTTTAATTAATCAAACCAATCAAACTTTTTTTAAAAAATATAAAATATTAGTTAATTCAATTTTAAACTGAATTAACCGAACTTTTCGACAATGATATATTTTTTTATCCGATGAACTTTAAAATTAGCGACTTTGAGGACGTATACTTGCTTATCCTTGCTAATGATAACTTTGAGAACGTCATATCATTGTAGATCAAGCAAAATCAGAATATTGATACTATTCATCATTTAAATTCCTAACAATTATGATAGTTATAAAAAAAATTAAATAAATCAATTTAACCGAATTAGAAGTTTTAAAACCGAGAGCGCTCCTTCTCCCCTTTGCCAACGATCTTTGCCGAGCAGAGGTCCTTATTTACGATCGCGTGATCGCTGGCCCTCACCACCCTTTTCGTGTTAGGGTCGACCTCCTCTTTCAATTGGTAAAGGTGAGTTAGTGTCATCTTGTTCTTGTTTTTTTTTTCCCATCGTTGAAGCCGATCTATCTTTCATGGCCTCTTGTTTTAGGAGTCTTGGTGACTAAGAGTAGGCATGGAAGGCTAGCATGGATGTGATTCTAGGATTGGGGAATTTCTTTTACCTTGTGGCTGAAATCATGGGTTCTGTCGGCGCTAACCCATGTAAGGTTGTTGATTTCGAGTTGTATCATGACTCACGATCTGCATTCTGATGGAGCTTGGAATAGATAAGTATGCTAGGTTGTTGATTTTCTTATGGTATGGTTTGCTTGTGGATCTATCATCTATGGTTTGAATTGAATTGGGAATGCAGAATCTATTCTAGAATTCGATTCTGCCCTGTATTTTTTGGGATGACATCATCTTGTTTTTGATATGGATTGCTGTAGGAGTTGGAATTTTTGTGTGACACTTGGTTTTGGATCAGATTTAAGGATGAAGATAGCTCTTGGAAGAACTTGTTCTGTTGTGCGTAATGGCTTTGTTTTGGATTGTCTTCCTTTTTCATCGCGGAGTAAATAGGTAAATCTGGAATTGTGTTAGAGATCTATGGATTTGGCTTTGATTGATGGTCTGGTTGTTAGAATTCGAAATCGTTTCTGTGTTAGAAAGTGTTAGATTACTAGGGTAGGTTAGTGATCTGATCAGATTTTAGTTCTTGTTGGAAATTCTATTTGGAATTGGTTGATCAGATTTTAATTCTTGTTGGAAGATGTTTGATGCCAGTTTTGAGGTGCACTTTCTATCCAAGCCTAATATGGGAGCACTGTGTCGTGCCATGAGCTCCAAATTTTGTGTTGAAGCGGACCTGGTCAGTTGAATGGTGATTGGAGCTATCCAAGTATTGGACCTTAGAGTCGTTTAGTCATGGATTAGGTTTGAGTTTAGCTCCTTGGGATTTAATCCTGATATAATTTAGGAATTTGATTAGCTACTTACCCTTTGTATAGATGGCTAATTAACTATGTTTTATGGATACAGAACATTGACTTGATTTTCTTGCTATGGATATTATTTTGGACGGGATTTTCGTCGTTTACAAGTATCTACTCGGAAGCGGATACCTTTGACTCTATCTCTGTAGATATTGTTATTTTCTATGCATGGTTTATTATATATAGCAATAGGTTATACCTTTATCTACCTTTTATTTTTCCTGCTTGATACTTATTGCTTGTTCTTTGAGTTGCTCATTGTTTATTTTCATATGGTGTTGATACTTGATATTCTCACTTTGTAGAATATACTTGTATGCATATGGATGTAGGAGTAGTGATACATCACCTCATATTTTGTATTTGGTCGATCACTAGTTATACTTAGTGGCAAAAGGTCATTCGCTCGCCCCCAGCTCCCGCGCCAACCCGTCCTAGGGCCAACACAGAAGAGGTAAATCACATAGACTACTAGCCCAGAACGATTAACGAGATTTTTCCAACCTCGGACGACCGGCCCGGCCCCACGGAAATTTTCCACCGGCCGCCAAGGTAAATCGGGAAGTGCTCGCGGCGAACGGTCCAAAAGCCCAGTGTCCCAGGGTTCGCACCTCATTTGGAGGAAATTTTTTTGTAAAATACACCGTAACTGGGGATTGAATCGTGGATGCCTGGGATGACAACTCGATCACTAGTTATACTTGCATGTACACCTAATGATTTATTTTTTTAGTACACGATTTATTTTCTAGACTTGTAGTTCTTGGTAGAACTACTAGGAGGATGTTGCATGTGTTAGTGTTATGCACCATCCTTGTACGGTTGCATAATTGGCGACCCTTGGCTCCCTTATGGTTGAGACAGGTCATTAGTCATACAGGACCTTGCCACACAATCACTCAGGGGTTAGTGATTATCATAGTGTAGCCAGTTTTGCTCCATTTTGCTCACTTAGCTACTCATGGGTTAGAGGTTATCGGAGCGTGGTAGTAGGCTGGGATCCCTCCATTGTTGTGTGATACGAGGAGATGAGAGCGAGGCTCCCCCACAGGACATGGGGTAGGAGTGTTGTCTCCGGCTGCATCCTATCCACTCAACTACTCCGACACAGTAGCGATGGAGTGTGTACAGATGTCATAGCCCTACCCACTTGGTCATTTTCATATGACATATTACGATAGCTGGACTGGAGTCAGGGGTGATATATGTCATTACATCATGTGCATACGATGAATGAGATTTGCATTAGATTGTGTTTGTTGCATTTGATTGAGTTTTGATTGTTGCACTTGGATGCATACACATACAAGAGATATTTTACATTTGGTATGGTTATTTGCATATGCTCGTGTGTACGAGATATCTAACTTACTACCCCGCATATGGGATTGATACTGATATGTATTGTACATTTAGTACTTTCGATTATGCATTTCTGTTTCCTACAAGATTGTATATGTATTGTTTCTGCTCTGCTTATTTAACTTTTTGATATCATGCATATTGTCTTTATTATCCGTAGAGTTCATCTAGACTCACCCCCGATTGCTTGTTTATATGTTTCAGGTTGATGTTGCCCGGAGTGTCCAGCAGTTAGTCCCGACCCCGATTTTTAGTTTATGTTTTATTTTCGAGTATGCATATCTGTTTATGTTTTATGCTTGTGTGTACGTTATATTTCATACATTGTATTTATGTTTACGTCAAGGACTTGTATTTGCGTTGTTTGATGCGTGGATTGTACTTTTCAGTCCTATGTTGGACTTTATGTGATGTGTTATGCTGTGCGCCTGCCCGGACGGCAGATCAGGTAAGTTATAATGATTTTTATACTATGAATGTATTTTCTTTCATTTGCACCGGCTAGGATTGACTGATATTCTTTTATTTGCGGCCAGAGGCCATATATACTGTGTGTGTATATGTATCTATGCTTCAAGTTGTCCGTCATACAGAGGAGATACTGTCCGATTTTATATCGAGCTAGCGGCTCCTCTTGGGGGTATAACACTGTCCCTCATCTAAATTCCTAACAATTGTGATAGTTATAAAAAAAAGAATTAAATAAATCATTTTAATGAATTAGATGTTTTAAAACCGAGATCGAGCCAAATTAACCGAAATAACCAATATTTTTTAATAAAAAATTTGAATTTCTGAGATAACCGAACTAAACTTTTAAATTTGATCGGTTCAGTCGGTTAATACAATTTAACCGAACTTTAATTTACCCCTAATTGCTCTACTTCGGCTTCATCCTTTTGTTTTTGTATTTCGTTAATCTTGAGATCAGCTTCCTTTTTCAACTGAATGACTAACTATTTTTATATTTGAACTGATTAATTTCTTCACCTAATTTCAAGATTTGAGTGTTCACATTTTTCATATTATAGCACATCTTCTGGTTAAGACAGAGTCTTCACTGGCATGTAACCTTATATGCAATCAATCCTTTGTTCAAGATTGCACTTTTCCTGCTTCAACTCATCCATGAGGATCTCGAAGTGATCTCCGGTATAAGCAGATTTAGGAATAAGAGTAGATGAAGATTCCAATGCGATGGGAATAGGATTAGCTGGAGATTCCAACGCGAGAGAAAGGACAGTTGATGGAGGCGACAGAGCGGAAGATTCTAAAGCAGATGGAGGCGCCAACGGTGCACGAGAGAGCGATAGAATGGAAATGGAAGAAGACATGTTATTGGATGGAACAGAGAGGGAGAGAGGAATATTGAAAGAGAAGGAAAGAGGGATACATAAGAGTGGGACTTGGAAGAGTAGGAAATTTTGAGTTTAGAATTAGGATTCATATTATTTGTCTCGTTACTAATAATATGTTATAACCAAAAAAAATAGATGGAGGTACGGGTGATTAAAAGTTGGTTAAACTGAATTAGCTGACTAAAATGATTGAATTTAAAAAATATTGATTATTTTGGTTAATTCGGTCTCAGTTTTAAAATTCTTAATTCAGTTAAACTGAATAAATAGATATGTTTATTACTCTTTTGTAACTATCACAATTGTTGAGGATCTGGATGAGAGAGTATCCGACTTGTGATTTTGCACTACAAAAAAAAAATAAGCTTTAGCGATGGAATTTTAATTGTCCGTCGCTAATTTAACGATGGATATTAAAAGTTCTGTTGCTATGATATACAATTAGGAAATGACATCCTTTCGTCAATAACATTCAACAAGTAGTGACGAATTAATCATCGCTATTACTGACAAACAAGTTAAATCCGTTGCTATTTGAAGTTAGGGTTTGATTTTTCTACCGTTGAGAAAATCATCGAAGAATCGCGACGGAATAGTCAATCGCTATTAGCGACGGACAAGTTAAATTTGTTTCTATTAGCAGCGGATTAAATTGTTCGTCGCTATATTTGGGATATTAGGTTTCCACTATCACTTTTCTCCTCCTAAAACGCATGCTCGACTTTCTCTTCCGACGATCTCTAGATCTACTAGGCGCTCCTCCTCTGGGGACTCATCCTCCGACCACTTCTCCTTCCGCCACTCCTCCTCCTACTTCAAGTACTTCCCACCCTTATCTTTTATGGTTTGTTCTTTTGCTCGGTGGCCGCGGCCGCTTGTGGCCAGCCGCAACCCCTTGTATCTGGCTGTGGCTGGGCACTGGCCGACTGTAGCTGGGCTCGGCGATGGTCGCCTGTAGCGATGATTTTGGTGTCATATTTGAAAATATTTTTGGTTTTGACCGCTGTGGCAATGGTTATCCTGTTCTGCCTTTCTATTTTTGCGATAAGCAGCATTTAATTGTAATCACTTTTGATATAAGCTGAAGAAAAATTCAAATTATATGTTAGATTCAAATAAGTTTGATGTACAAAATGTTCATCACATGTTGATTTTTTTTCTCAAAATTTAGTTGTTAATAGTTGATATGATGTATGCTTATTAGCAAAATTTTTAGGTTAGGATAGTAGCTAGCATAGTACTCTCACATTGTTTTTTTTCATGAATGTTAATCTATAAATTGGTTGTTTTCTTTTTTTTTAATTAGTTGGTAGCTAGCGTATTGTTTTTTTTAAATATAAGCATACTTGGTTTGACATGATTAACCATGTTAGAAATTTTATTCTCATTAGGATACAATTTATATGAACAAGACATGGATGTATAATAAAGAATTTTTTGCTGGGGTTGAAGATTTTATGAACTTCGCAAAGTCTCATCCTGAATATTTGAATGATGCCGAGTTAAAGTGTCAATGTAATTATCGCAGTGTAGAAATACAATTTTCCATGATGAGGATATAATGAAAACACATATATGTAGGTATGAGTTTGTTCTAAATTATTACAACTGATATTGTCATAGAGAGATATGTATTTGAACCCGTTGGACCTTCCGTTGCTTCGTCATCCAACCCGATTGCTCCAGAAGCATCATCTAGGCCTGTTGATCAATGCAATCAATAGTTTATAATGCAATGAATGTATTTGATCAATCGAATATAAATAAAACGCCTATACCTGAAGTTCAGAAAATGTATGACATGTTGAATGCTAGTGAAAGAGAATTGTGGGAAGGTATTCCTTCTGGTCATTCTCAATTATCTGCTACTACAAGATTATTGAATATAAAGGTCGAACATCATTTCTCTGAATAATGTTATGATGACATGTGCCAATTGATGTCAGAGTTACTTCCCGTAGATAACTGCATGGCTGATAGTTTCTACAATATAAAAAAATTGATTAGAGATTTAGGTTTACCAGTAGAGAAGATACATTGTTGTATCAATAATTGCATTATCTTTTGGAATAAAGATAGTGAACTGATGGAATATAAAATGTGTAATCACCTTCGTTATAAACATAGTAGTCGCATGGTTGAAAGAAGAAGAAAAATATCCCCTATAAAGTCATGTATTACTTCCAGTTAACTGCTAGGCTCCAGCGGTTGTATACATCAGCCACAATAGCAAGTCACATGAGCTGGCATCAAAACCATCTACATGAAGGAGATATCATGTGTTATCCTTGTGATTCCCTTATATGAAAACATCTAAATACAATATTTTCCTCCTTTGTAATGGAATCACATACTGTGAGACTTAGACTTTTTGCAGATGGATTTCAACTATTTGGAAGCTATAGACAGAAATATTCATCATGGCCAGTTATATTAACATCATATAACTTACCACCATGGATATGCATCAAAGATGAATTCATGTTTCCTACTATGCTAATTTTAGCATCACAGAATCCAAAAGGGGAAATAGATATTTTTTTTAATACCTTTGATTGATCAACTGAACTATTTATGTAATGTAGGATCAGAGATATATGATATTGCAAGTAAATCAAACTATACAATGCATGCTACATTGTTATAGATAATTATTGATTTCCCTGCATATTCAATGTTATCAGGATGTAACACGGCTGGAAAGTTAGCATGTTCATATTGTATGAGTCAGCTAGATGCATTTTCATTACCTTGTAGTTGAAAGATTTCTTAGTTTGATAATCATCAAAAAAATTTACCTGTTGATCACTCGTTTAGACGAAATAAGAAAAATTTCAAAAGGAACGAAATGGTTAGAAAACTACCCCCAGTTTGGAAGTCAGGTGAAGAAATTCTTAATGAAATCGATAGTTATGGATTTCTACCAATAATTTAGGATGGATCTGATGATATCAATAAGTACATTGTTAGAGTGAACAAATGTGATTGGAGGAAAAGAAGTATTTTTTAGGAGCTTCCATATTAAAAGTATTTACTCATTCGACATAATGTAGATTTGATGCATATTGAGAAAAATTTATTCGATAACATCTTCAATAGTGTGATGAATATTCATGGGAAAACTAAAGATACAACAAAATCACGCGAAGAATTGAAACAATTAGTAAGCAGACTTGAGTTGCATTAGAATGACATAACTAATAAATATCCTAAGGTTTGTTATACATTTGACAAAAAGTAAGCAAGCAATATATTTTTGGTGGAAAGTAATCAAATTTCTAGATGGATATGCCTCAAATATGTCTCGTTGTGTGAATATAAACAGATTAAAAATGCTTAGAATGAAGAGTCATGATTGTCGCGTGTTCATGCACAGATTAATTCTAATAGCTTTTCAGGACCTACTTCCTAACAACATTTGGCAAACACTTACAAAATTGAGTCTTTTTTTCAAAAATTTGACTTCCAAGGTTATTACAATATCTAATATGCTTCGCCTTCAGACGGATATTCACTACAAGAAAAAAGTTAAACAACAACGCTTTTTACGCGTTGTCGTTAATGCTTAAAAAGCGATGTTGATGAAGCCGTTGTAGAAAGTATATCTACGACAACGCTTTTTCCGCGTTGTGGTTTGGAGCAAAGACAACGCTTTTTTCGCGTTGTCTATTGGTTTTTAAAAAGCGTTGTTATTGACGCTGTTGTTAAAAGTCGGGTATCAAAGACAACGCGGAAAAAGCGTTGTGGTTTGGCACAAAGACAACGCAAAAATCGTGTTGTGTATTGTTACTTAAAAAACGTTGTCTTTTTAATAGGCAGTGTTTTTCACAATTTATAATATTCACAATTTATAAACATTTTTATTCACAATTGATAATATTCACAATTTACAATATTCACAATTTACAAGCATTTTTATTCACAATTGATAATATTCACAATTTACACTGATAATAGTTTACAAAATTCACTTATAATACAGTGCATTATTTACAAAATTATTTGTATTCCATATTAAATACAAAAAATATCTCAATTCACAAGTTCTATAAAACTTCATCATTCACAAGTTGACAGCAATGACTTCTTTGTTGCTTAAAATTTCTAATGTTTCAGCAGTCATTTTCTTCTGCTTTTACTCCAGAAGAAAATGTCTTCGGATCAGGAACAAGATTTCCCTGGAAATTCAACATAATATGAAAGAGAATAAGCACAAATATGCTAGCAAAAGCAAGCTAAATCATATTAAACAATTAACCTATGCCATGGGAAGACACAGAATATTAGATTAAATCTCATTAACATTTATTTAAAGAAAAAACACCATGGATATCCAAAATACAACTGTGAATCAATTTGCAAGAAGAAATGTCATGTCATTTTGCTATCAAGCTCAGCACTATCCAATATAATTGTTGATCCCTGATCATATAAGGCTAAACATAAATAAGATGGAATGTCATACTTAAGTCTTCTATTTTAAATTCATGTGTTTCAAGAAATTGGAGGTTGGTTCTCATTTTTAAATAATACCGTACAAGAGTCTCTTCCACATAGAATGTCAATCGAAATTGATGTGTTGGGTATTCAGTACCTTATACAGATGTGATGAGGGAAAAAAATTATCAAGGCTAGTACTCATTACTGTCAAAATAGCATAACATGTTGCATCAATATTGCTACACTGCCTATTTACTAAAATTTGACGAAGTAATGTTAGGATCTGTATAAGAAAATAAACCAAAGGAAATGATGCGTGCTAAGAGAGAAATTTTTAAACAAAGAGCAGTATTAGAGAGCCTACTAGCAGGACTGAACAGAATTAGATTGTCTTTGAATTCATTGCATCATATGAGTGAATCTTGCCCAGAACCGTATCAGGAAGTATGCTACATACTACTTTACATGTGTAAACAATAACAGGAGGTTCCTCATTAGCAGACAAAAGATAGTGGTGTATTCAATTTTGTTAAATACAAAATTGAGAAAGGCAACTCTTTAACATACAAGACTCCTGACTTTTGAGAGTTGAGCACAATCAAATACTGTACTGTTTATCAAATACTGTAATGGTTTCCATAAATCTAGAAAAATATCTCATCTGAAAAGAAAGTTAAGCACAATCATAAAGAATAGTAATGCACGCTTCAGAGTTGTGGCATATTGTATAGTTGATGTAAAGAGTTTGCTCAACAAAAAAATCTCTCTCATCAATAACTACATTATGTAGTTCATGACAGAAAGGAAACAGAACTTTGCCGAATGTGATTTCTATAGGAAAACTACAGAACTCTATCTAAGAATGATGTTGAATGTGAATATTATGTCTAATTCCCTGCCTCTTCTTCTTTATCCATCCTCCTCTAATCCTCTCCTTACTCTTTTTCCCCTTCTTGAATTTTTTATCGACACCATCTCATACATACATTATGTTGATTTCGTCTAGCTAGATATTAATGACTGACCCAAATGAGATTTTAAACCTTGCAAACTACAAAAAGGTAAAAACTAAGCATATAAATTCCAAATTCGCATAAACAAATAGATATGCAATTAAATCACCCAGACTTGGTTACTAAAGAGGTTCCTCTTACAAGAAACTGTATCTAGGTACACTATCTACGATTTTCAGACACAAGTATGATTTCTATTAGTTAGATTAAACTTACAACAACATGATTTTCAATTTCATAAGCCATTGTAAGTGAGCCCTTGTTTCACACTTCATTGTGCTTCCTTCTAGGCTTCATTAGTTAGTCTACACCAAGGCAGGCCTAAAATCTGAATACCAATTATGCTTAACTCTTAAGCAAGCTTAACAATTTGTAGCTATATCTTAAACTACACTCTAACTAATCAAAAATTACATTTCCTCAAGTCAAATAGCTAAGAATAATTAATAGATAAAAATTAAATGGATAGGCAAATAGCTGGCACAAAATTCTCAAGTCAAAACTAATAGTAACTTACCTCACCTACGCGTATAGAACTTGATTAGCCCATAACTCACAGTGAAGAACTTGATTAGCCGGCCAGAGAACATTTGATTGTCTGTAGCTTCGCAAATCTGAAAAACCTGCACAGATCAACATGCAATTCAATCAGATTAAAATGAAGAATAAAGGCTATATCAGTATAAAAATTGGGATAATCGAGTGTGATAGTTTCTCTTTTTTGACTGAAATGGCAAAAGCTTATTACACATTGTCAGTATCCTTTTAGAAATTGCTCAAGGTCATCATCATACCTGGAAGATTTGAACGAACCAGAAGGTGGTTGCAGTGGTAATCAGGTTGTATACAAAATTTAAATCAGAATAAAACAGTGTATACCTCCACATGTAGCTCAGCTTCACATACTGGCAACAGAGAATATTATTAGGAAAAATAATAAAAAATTAGAATAAAACATTATGACTGGGGTGAGCATACTTGGGTGTTATCAAGAAAGACTGCTTCACATACCTCCATATGTTACAACTACAAAAGAATATAAAGCATACCTAGATGGACTTGTGAGGTAGAGACATGCTCGTTTGCAGTTTGTAGCATCTACATGCTCAACTAACAGGTCAACATCTTCCTCCTATATATTACACTGACAGAAGATTAAAAAAGCTAAAAAATTTACACTGATAAGTATTATACAGATATCTTGTACTTGCATATTAATGCAAGCAAACATCCTTTCACTGCATGTGACAAGTTTTCCAAACTCACAAGTTTTACAACACATCATCAATCACTTAAGAGTTTCACGAGTTTTTCAATTCACAAGTTTCATAATCAATCCGCGATTGGGGCCAACTTCTGAAGCTCGATCTCATAACTATCCTTTAACACTGCCTAAAAAAATGGAATTAGAAATTATAGAAAATACAATATAATGTAAGCTACTTTTAAAAAAAATATCATTCCATGAACTTAAATCTAAATAGAATAATGATCTTGTATGATTCCAAACCTATTCAGAAATATGATCTTGAATGCACTCCGCCAACTCGGCCCGAACCTCATCAATTTGATCACGAGAGTAACCTATTTTTGTGAACTGTGAACACAGACAAATTAAATTGGCGAGTGGTTAATGGGAAAAACAATCAACACTGATCACTTTGCAATTCTAAATAGTTAATGTCAAAGAATTTGAGATAAGCTTAATATAGTTACTATTGATCTCAGTGAATCTCTCTCGATAGTCTCAACTTCTTCAATAATTTGTTTCATGTATCTCATCACAAAAAAACCACATTGTTTCGCATCCGGTTGTTGAGGAGCCTATATATGGTAATTATTGTCAAATAGTTAACGAAAATTATACACATTCCAATATATGTTAAACAAAAGTATACATACCTTAACTACTTCCCACTTAGCATTTTTTCTCCCTTTCCTTCCCTTGGTAGAATTAAACAAGCGTAATGTCCTTCATATGTTATGAATATTTGTTATATAAAATTTATATTAAAATATAAATTTACTGACAGAAATCTGAACTCACATTTCCATTACGTATTTACAATCAGCATCTCGAATGCGGGAACTAAGGGAATCCAACACATAAATAGTATCCTTGTAAGGTTCAATTACACTGAGAATCCAATGGAAACTAGGCAAAGACATATGGTTAGATCATAAAATTTAATAAATTAGCGAATGGAAGCATTTTAAAGTGAAGTTTTATTTTGCACTTACCCGACATTACATGGCACCAAAACAATTTCATCTGATGATGCACCGGTTAGCCTATCAGCTAAAAGAGTTGCCCTTTGGTTCAGCGTTTCAAGCTTAGCTGTTTTGTCTTGTGCCATTTTTGCTAGAAATGGGATTTTGTGGGGATTCATAAATCTGAATTTCTTTGTAATGTTATCTTTCAGCTTCTTTTTATACAGACACCTATCAATGCAAAGAAAATAAAATTAAGATACGAAACAATAATGTAAAGCAAACATAAGGATCACTCATAATGTTTCATTAATGAATATAAAACATCATCTGTGAATAAAATGTTTCTGAAATTGCTTAAATAATTTCACTTACCATATGTAGGCAACGATCAAATTTACTGAAATTGGCTCCAAATGATACAAAGAATTTATATCCTCAAGGTCCAGAAAAATTTCACAATCTTCATCAAAAACTTCATTATCTAAACGCAGTAATATACACCTTCCTCCATCTAGAGCATGCTTACTGTAACAATATAACATATGTAATGATCTTGGGACACTTGTTGACAAACTAGGTTTCTTTTGTGGTTGTTCAAACTTCTTCCTTCCAGGCTTCTAATAATATCAAATGTAAACAAGTTAGATAGCTAGGTTGACAATCAATACAGTCACAATTTAACTTGAACTATAATAACTCATATACCTTCTCTTGCTTCACAATCTGCTGTTCAGGCCAAGCTACAACAGATCCTATGGCATCACCAATGACTTCACATTCACTTGGAATTGGATATGGCAAACGAGCTGATTTGTCCACTGCTTGATCAATGGAGACTCGAATGCAATTAATGGCAAATGGAACACCATGAAGCATTTTATCCTGTCCATTGAAACCAACAATTGTACCATATGCAACAATATTTGTGGCAGATTCCAATGTCAGCGCAACTGATTGACCCTAAAATATAAAAAGGCATTTCGATTATTTTCAGTTTATAACGCTATAATAAAAATGAATATAACTATAACTTTGCTTTTATTATACCTGTAACACATCATCTTTACGGATAATCTGTACATCATCTTCGTCAATATTCATCTGATGAAACTTCACCGAGCAACTACCTTTGTCATCAATTGAATTTTCCCATGCACCCCTTTTATGCATCATAGCTTCAAGTTTTTGGATGCGTACTTCTTGTTGTGAAATTTGCATCTTCGCCTCCTGCATCTCCCTTTTATGCTCAACGATTATTTCTAGGGTAACATCAAATTTCTTCCTTGTTCTAGGAACATTGAAATAGATTGTTGGGTTGATATGACCTCCTATACCCCGCACGCGGCCAGCAATTTCTTGAGTATCAAGTGCCTTGGTCAGAATATCCTCTTTTGGTCCTTCAATTTGCAGCTTACCCTCCCTCTTTTGTTGTATATATTCATCCTGTTATGGAACATTAAAAGAAATTATTATTATACAAGGTATCATTTTATTAAATTTACAGGTTTTATGTATTGTTAATTTGCTTACAATCTTGTGGACTGTGTTCACCAAATCTTCTCCTTGAAACTCTCCTCCTTTGTTGGCGCGTCCTTTCTTCCACATAATAGCTCTGTTGATGTCTTTATCATCACATAATTCATTCGCCTACAACAAAGAAAAATCAAATGACAAATGTGAAATAATTTTATGTGAATCATTTGGAATGGTTCTTAAAGGAAATATAGTTTACAAATACTTACAATTTCTTCAGCAAAGCGTGCATATCCTTTGCGTGAAAGTCGATGAGGATATCTATTCTTTTTCCTTCGCTCTTTATTATCATCACTGAGTTTCTAGTTATTTCAAGCATGGGATATATCAAATTTGAATAATACATAGTGACTTTTGGTCGAACAGTTTCAAAAGAAAATATATTAAGAAACTTACAATGAATTCTTCTGAAATCCGACTAATGACAAACGCACGCCAATCTTCTCTTGTAATTTCAAAGCCAACAGGTGGCTCATTCAGCTCCTCAGGTTTGTCACGCCTGCTCATAATGAATTTTTGGGTGAGATGGGTTTTGTATTGCCTCCACTTACTGTTTGCAGATCTCAAACATCCATTTTTCCACCTTGAATCCACATTATACATCAACTGTACATCACATAAGTGGAAAACATTAATAAGATTAACACAGACGACATTAAATATATATAATTAGAAGGTAAAGATTATAATTGTTAAAAATTGCTAACTTACATTCACTGATTCCCATATTAATTCTTTGCTAGCAGCTGGGACATGCTTCCATGTCTTGTATTTAATATTAATTTTTTGCCGAGCCAGCACACCAATGTAATTTTGCATCGCTACAGCAGCTGGTCCTATCGGTTGTCCTAATTGATTGAATGACACATCCTTTCGAATACCTTGCATTCTTTGCTTCGAAAGCTTATCTAACTGTGTCCGACCTCTAGAAGTTCTTGAGGTGGTGGTTTCTTTGGAATCCGCCACTCTATCAACCTCGCAACTCTGTTCAATGTCATCTATTCTGACTTCTTTGCCCTTATTCTCCAACTTAGCAATTTGGCTTATTCTTTTACTCTTCCGAACTGACTGACCACCTTCACAACTTGCTTTAGTAGATTCTATTGATCTGTAACAACTTATACTGAGCAACATAAGTTGTAGTTAGCGACATGCATAAACTCACAGCAACATGATAAATTAAACGATAAAAGCACAGCAATATGATAAATTTACAGCAACAAGATTAATTTACAGCAACAAACTCACAACAGTATGATAAAAATTGAAAGATAATAGCAGAAACTTATATTGTCCACATAATTATCCCCACAGGTTAAATGTTTACAAACTAAAATTCAAAAGTAGAAACTGTGTAATTAAATATTGTCAATCCAACTTCCATCACAGTCTTCACGAATACATGGCGGTTCATTATCATCTTCTCCGTCAATATCCATTGATGCTAACCCCCTACTAAAACATTGATAGTGGATAGCAGTGTCCTCTAACTCTTCGCCTTGTAGGTATTCAAAGTACTCTCTGTTTGGTGTTGCAAGTACAACACTCCATAAAGGATCTTCAGGATCTTCAATATAAAATACTTGCTTTGCTTGGCTAGCCAGGATAAAAGCATCAGATTTGAATCCAAGTCTATTGAGGTTTACCAATGTGAAACCAAGATCATCTACTTTAATACCGTTATTATGCTCCACCCAATTACATTAAACATTGGAATTTGAAATTTATGGTAATCAACTACCCATATTTCTTCTATAACTCCATAAAAAACCATATCTGACACAATAGGTTTTTTATCTTTTGCACTTGCAACTTGCATTGTCTTTGCAACTAAGCTGACTCCGGAGTTTTGAACAACTCGTATAGCATCCCGCTCTTGTGTAGCATAAGTAACCCCATCAATCAAATAGCTAGAGTACTTTAGGACTTGCTTGTTGGGTCCGCAAGCTAACCACTTCAATCTTTCTGAAACTTGATGAGTCGAATGGTCAACTACATCAATAACCTATATTTTTAATGTAAAAAACTTTGAGTTATGCATAAATATGATAATGATTGTATACCAATATGTAATACTAAAGTAACTTACACGATCACGCAACCAAGTAATAAACGTTCGATTATGCTCATCTTGTAACCACTTCTTGGACTTAGCCTTACGAGGAAAATTTTCATTCAAATACGCCATATGTTCCCTAATCAAATTATTTGGTATTAAAAAACCAATAGAACGTAAGCAAACCACATTAAAATATTAATAAGTTAGATTTCTTACTCGATATAGATATCAATCTCATCATCATTTGCCAATACGTAACGATGTGCTTGCGTCAACTCATCGTGAGTAGTGGAGCAGACTACTGCACCTGATAAAGGCTGAGTAAGTTCTATTTGTCGATGACTTGATGGGATCCCAATTGTGTGCACACTAGACAGATAGTATGAGCAAAATTCAACAGCCTCTTCAGCAATATAACATTCAGCCATACACCCTTCAGGTCGATTGCGATTTCGCACATAACCCTTCAAAATCTTCATGTATCTTTCAAATGGATACATATACCTATACCAAACTGGTCCACATAGTTTCACCTCCCGCACTAGATGAACAGTTAAATGAATCATTATATCAAAAAATGAAGGGGGAAAATACTTTTCAAGTAAACACAATATTGTCACAATCTCTTTTTGCATATCATCTAATCTTGAGACATCTATCACTTTATTACATAACATATTGAAGAAGAAACATAAGCGAGTAATAGTGACTCTGACATGTTTGGGCAAAACTCCACGTATCACCACTGGAAGCAATTGTTGAATTAAAGCGTGGTAGTCGTGTGACTTAAGGCCAACAAGTTTCAAGTCCTTCAACGACACCAGGTTTTTAACATTGGATGAGTAACATGATGGAAGTTGTATTCCATACAACGAATTCAAAATTTTTCTTTTCTCATCCTTACTAAGTGTATAGCATGCTGCTGGCAAAAATGTTTTCTTCTCCCCCATCCTTGGTGTCAAATCTGTCCTTACATTCATTTCCAAAAGGTCTAATCTCGCTGCTAATCCATCCTTTGTTTTTCCTGGAATATCAAGTAACGTTCCGATAAGACTTTCACATACATTCTTTTCAATGTGCATCACATCAAGAACATGTCGAATGTGTAGATGTTTCCAATACTCAAGTTCAAAGAATATTGATTTTTTTTTCCAACATGATTTTACATCATCATTCGATTGAGACTTTCTACTCATTTTTCCCCAATGACAATTAATTCTTTCAACTCTTTCAAAAACCTCATCGCCACTTAATGGTTTAGGTGCCGGGTTCAACTCTTGCTTCCCATTAAATGCCTTCCGTTGCCTTCGATAAGGATGAGTTGCTGGTAGAAACCTTCTATGACCTGTATAAGACATTTTCCTACCATGCTTCAACCTTGTTGAATAGGTTTCTTCACCACAAATCGGACATGCATGATATCCTTTAACAATACATCCAGACATGTTCCCATATGTAGGAAAATCATTGATTGTCCATAAGAAGATAGCCCTAAGTAGGAATGTTTCTTGTTGATATGCATCATATGCTTCGACACCTATATCCCATAAGATTTTTAAGTCATCAATTAGAGGTGCTAAGTAAACATCAATATCATTTCCCGGCTGTTTGGGACCAGAAATTAACAATGTGAGCATCATAAATTTCCTCTTCATACACAACCATGGAGGAAGATTGTAAGTAATCATTAAAACTGGCCAACAACTATATGCAGAACTCATTAAACCATGGGGATTCATCCCATCAGCTGATATAGCTAATCTGAGATTTCTTGACTCAATACCAAAATCTGGCCACTTGCAATCAACTGTTTTCCAAGAAGGTGTATCAGCTGGATGGCGCAAATATCCATCACAAAGTCTGTCTTCCGCATGCCAAGTCAACTGCTTAGATATATCTTTATTCCGAAACATTCTTTGAAATCTTGGAATAGGAGGGAAGTACCACAAAACCTTTGCAGGAACTCCTTCCTTTATCGTACTTTTTTGGCCCAACTTCCACCTCGACATCCCGCAAGTAGGGCAATTGGTTAAATTCTCATACTCCTTCCGGTATAAGATACAATCATTAGGGCAAGCATGAATTTTTACATAATCCATCCCTAATGCAGATAAGTTTTTCTTTGCATCATACAAAGATAAAGGCAATTCATTGTCATCTGGAAGTATTTCTCATAACAAACTGAGTAGATCAGTGAAACTTTTATCACTCCAACTATATTTGGCCTTCAAGTTGAATAATTTCACAATTGCAGATAACCTTGTAAATTTAGTACATCCAGGATATAAAGGTTTCTCGGCGTCTTCAAGTAACTTATTGAATTGGGTTGGATTCTCAGCATAACTATCATATGTATCATGAACCATATTTATTGGTTCATCACGAACATATTCTCTAGGCCCTACTGGATCAATTTCATTTTGTGAAATCCCTATCGTAGATCATTCGCCGTGCCATATCCATGTATGATATGTCATATCTATACCGTTACAATACAGATGTGCCCTTATAGTTTGTATATTTTTCTTCTTTAGATTACCACATTTTGCACATGGCAAGATATTCCCATATCG
>JAGFNQ010001933.1:67181-121757 GCA_024364735.1 Boesenbergia rotunda | reverse complement strand
TGTACTCGGGAAGGGTAGCCCTAGACTTAGGGATGGACCAGTCGACTGATCCAGGATCAGTCGACTGGTAGTGACCAAAATTTGAAGAGTCAGGCTGTAACTTTCGAATTCGCAAATACCAGTCGACTGATACTGGACCAGTCGACTGATAACGGTCATTTCAGCCTCGAGCTCTATTTAAGGGAGCTCGTTTAAAACTGTTTCTTCTTGGTGAAACTTGCTTGGTTAAAGCTGGTTAGTAGCCTACAGTGCTCAGGGATTGTCCAAGGTTTGTGGCGAGATTTCTCCACCCACAAGGAGCGATAAGAGCTAGCCGGAGGTGCTCCGAGAAATCATCCCCCCGAAGGATAGGGATCGTCCACCTTACGGACAGCTGTGGAGTAGGAGTTTTATCTCCGAACCACGTAAATCGATGGGTTCTATTAGTTGTTAATTTTATTTTCATTTTTATTGTGTTTCCGCTTGTGTACTAACAACTTATAGGAAGACAAAATCGAAAGGAAGCTATTCACCCCCTCTAGCTTAACGGTAAGATCCTAACAAGTGGTATCAGAGCGAAGGTTCGCTCATCTACAGACTAACCGCCGAGAGAGCAAAAGGCTAGAGGAGATGACGATTGAAGAAAAGTTGGGTGATGACATCAATGTTACACCTCCCTATGATCGTGAGGATTTCGACTATTAGAGGATGCGGACAAAGACTTGGTTCGGCATGAATTGGAACTATATGATTGCGCTTGAAGAATTGTTTGAAGTCCCAAAGGATAAGCACAGGAAAAAGCTCCGACCAAGATATTAGAATAAGGAGCAACAAGCACAAGCAAAGACAAACGAAACGGTAATTTCAATTTTAGTTAATATTTTGCCTAATAATGTAATTAGTGGTGTAGGTGAATATCAAAGTGCACACGAGTTATGGAACAAGGTGATAGCATTCCATGAAAATCTTACACAAACAAAATTAGTGAAAGAGATCGAGGAAATGAGCTCAATGGTCCAAGAAGAGGAGAACGATCAATCGGATGAAGAAAAAAGTTCAACATCCGAAGAAGAAGAGAAAAAAGAAAAAGAATTATCCATCTCATCAAATGAAATGGCTCAAGAGAGTGAAAGATCATCCACTTCATCAAGGAAAGAAGAAGAGGTCTCCACTTCAAGAATTGAGGGGGAGGAGAGACCCTCTTCAATACCGGAGCAAGAAAAAACCTCAACCTCCATTAAAGCAAGGACAAAAGACCACATCATGTGCTTTGGATACAACAAGAGGGGACACTACAAGGACAAGTATCCATTAGGTAAAATGGAGATAAACCCTAAACCCAAGTCAATTCCTTTGAAATCTAATATGGGTTGTAGGGAAAAGGAAGAGAAAAAACATATTAGATGCTTCACATGTGGAGAGCTAGGGCATTATCACACCAAATGTCCAAGAAAAAAAGAGCTCAAGAAATTGAAGTATTTGAGAAGAGTTATCAGTCACATGTGGGATGATATGTGTTTGAACTAATATGTAAGGAGTGAGCAATATCTGATGTTTGTAAGGAGTTAACTTCGGACGTGTACAGTTTTTCAATTATTGTATATATAAAAAGCAATCGCCTGGTATAAGGTTCCTGTGAGTATATGTAACTTCTCCACGCTACTTTACCGGTTTATGCATGTAAACAAATATATTAATTTTGTCCAATTTAACTTGCTTGGTTTTCAACTAATTTTTTTATTTTCTTTGCAACTTGACTTACTAAAATTTCAGTCAGAAGAGATAAATATTCTTGATAGAATCCAAGAAGGTGCTTATCAATGGGTATACAGCTAGTACTTTGATAATTTTGATTGAAATTTATATTTTGTTGTTTCATTGAAATGTTATTTTAATCTTGTTTTAGTCTGCATGGTGAAACATCTTGCTTTGTTGGTTAACTAAAATTGACACTATATCAGGTATTGTAGTAGTCCAACTCTAGAAATTCTTTTTGTTAACAACTTTATTAGTGTTAATCTTTTCTCTAAGGATGTGTTTGGTTCAAGTTATCATATATAATCTTAGTTATGTGATTGCCAAGTAATCACATAACTAAGGTAATAGGGAATGAAAGATAATCTGAAATTGTTTGGTTCAATTTAGGTAATCAAATAAAATCTTATTTGTTTGGAGATAATAGTCTATAACATAATATAATATTTTACCATATTGCCCTTTTGAATTTATTTAGATAATTTTAATAAAATATTAAATTAAAAAAATATTCGTCGACGTCGACCGTCGATGTCCGTGTAGACAGTCGATGTGCAACGCCGGCGTTCGACGCTGACCGAACGCCGGCGATCGACGTAGATCGCCGATAGCTGCCGGCCGGCTGTCGACGTTGACCGCCAATGATCGGTGCCGACCGCCGGTTGTTGGCGGTGGTCGTCGGTCGCCAGCTGCCGGCTGTGGTCGCCGGTCGCCGACCGCCGGCGGTGGTCGTCGGTCGCCGACGGTGGTCGGGCATCGAAACTTTACTTTCCTAAGGTTTTCTGATTCTTGGTGCATGACCTTTTTGCTGACGTGTCGGACATCGATCATTATTTGGGAATCGTTAATTATCTAAACCAAATAAGATTTTCGTTGATAACCTTGGATGGATAACCAAGGTTATCAAGGATAACCCCCAACCAAACACACCCTAAGTATTTTGTTACCACTGCAATTATGTCCCTCCTCCATTTGTTGTTGCCGACGCAATTATGGCGGCAATGAAAGCTGAGCTAGATCTTGTTGTATGTATTACTGAAGGAATTCCTCAACATGACATGGTGGCTCTCAAGTTGCTCTCAAGTTCTTATTGCTCTTTCTATACCTGTTGTGGAGTATTTTTTTTTCGATGGTTTATGCATGTGGATTATCTTAGTTTCCCATATCCATTCTGGTTGGTGCAAGTGGTGTTTTAATCTGCAGTTTTGTGATATGGTAGATGTGCTCTTTGGTTTGTATCCTTAGAAGATGTTTCTAACCTTCCCCCTTTAATTGAATGAAAAATTGTCTTATTGAAAAGATTGGATGCATATAGTATAAAAGAAAAAAAAATAGCGTTGTTTATGTATATCTTTGCAAGTGCAATCTTGATTGTTGTTCATGTATATCTTTTCAAGTACGATTTTCATTGTTGTCGGAGAGAATATGCCAAGAAGGTTTTGGAAGCTATTTCATAGTCCATGCTTAAATTTTTTCTCAAATTAAGATTGCAATCACTTGGCAAAAGCTACTAGAGTGGTAAGCCTCATTGATGTATCTCTCATTATTCATTTGTTAATTTTTTTTTTCTTATGGATCTTTATAAATACGCTTTGTGATCCTTCCTTATTGTAGTTAAATAACTTATATTATGGTATTATTGTAACAATTGCTAGTTTTATCATACGTAGAATCATTAGCAATATTATAACTTAAGTTAAAGTGCTTTTATTATTATATTTATTAAATTATATTAAATTATATTTTTATTATATTCATTTTATTTTTATTATTATGTTTATATTATATTTATTATATTATCTTTATTTTATTTTGTTCTTATATTATATTATATATTTATTATTATTATATTTATTATATTATCTTTATTATATTAATATTATATTATATTTATATTTTTATATTTATTATATTTATAATATTATATTGTATTATATTTTTTATATTATCTTTATTTTATTTTTATTTTTATTTTTATTCTTATATTATATTATATATTTATTTTATTATATTTCTTTTATTATATTATATTATATTATCTATATTTTATTTTTATTCTTATATTATATTATATATTTATTTTTATTATATTTCTTTTATTATATTATATTATATTATCTATATTTTATTTTTATTCTTATATTATATTATATTCAATCTGGGCAGGAGAGGATTTACACAACCTAATGGCAAAGAACTTTATAAGTGTGCCCAAGTCTTTGGAAGATATTAATTATTGTTGTACCAATATGCTTAGATATTAGTTATGTACTTGAAATTCTGAATTGTCCTGGAAACTTGGTGTACCCTTATTTGATCAGACCAGAAAATGTAACTGTTTAAGGGTTCACAAAACTTTGCATTTATCAAGTAATGTAGTGGGTAATATGATACATTTGAAACATAAAATTTCATCTCATCATGAAATTTCACAAAACTTTTCTCATCCTGCCTTTATTTGCAATGTAAAACGGTCTTTTGAACTCAAACTGTCTTGTATTTAGGTTGAGTCTCTATTTGAATTAATAAAAGGACTTGTAAAGGATCTTAAAGGAAGTGAAGATGAGGTAAGTTTCGAGGTTTTTTTTCAGTATCAATAATACTATGTAACATATGTGAAATTAAGACATGATTGGAAGTCTATTTTCATCTACCTCATTTCAAGTGTACAAGCTTTGCTACGGACAAACCTGTTGGTGCAATCGATCCAAATTTGATCGGGTAGATCATGAGTTTTGATGTGTGTGTCAATATGATTAAATTAGATTTTCATGTTGTTTTGATATGTGTGTTTGAGTCTTGCAGGACTTAGTGAACCACACGTGAGAAACAATGGAGTGAAGCATCCGAGGGGCGAGAGTCGAAGGAAGAGAACTTCAAAGGACGAGCCGAGAAGTAGACTTCAATGCATGCACGAAGGATGGCATGCAGACAAGCTGCGGGCTTGTGTGCGCATCCGAGGGACGAGAGCCGAAGGAAGAGAACTTCAAGGGGCAAGCCGAGAAAGTGGACTTCAAGGCATACACGAAGGATGGACTCCGGAGAGGTTGAGAATGAGCTTGTAAGCTGGGCAGTCGACTGGCAAGGGAAGCAGTCGACTGGCACCGCTGAGAGTGAACTGTAGCAGTCGACTGGTAAGGAAACTAGTCGACTGATCTTTCTATGAGGTCGAAAAGCATGTAGCAGTCGACTGGTATGGGAACCAGTCGACTGGTCTGTTCGAATTTCAGCCATTTGACTAGTCATTAGCTAGCCGTTGGTTGGACACTTGTCAACTGGTCTTGGTGGCAGTCGACTAGTGTCAGGGCTGAACTATTTTGTTAATAGATCTCTCTATTTAAAAAGAAGCTCGAGACTTGAGAAGGGTTAGCTGTGTTGTGTGTAAAACCTTATTGCTCAAGTGCTCAAGCTCTCAAGCTTACTCTCTTCCTTAAACCCTAATTTCATTCTTGTAAAGGGAAGAGAGACTTTGTGAGAGGTTGTTCTCCACCGAGAAGGAGAAAGCTCTAGCTAGAGATTGCATGAGATTGATCCACTGAAAGATCAAGGATTTGTCTACCTCAAGGATACGCCGTGGAGTAGGAGCATGCAATCTCCGAACCACGTAAGAGGTTAAGTGTTAGCATTGATTTTAATTATAGTTTGCATTTCCATTTGCGCAGTAACCATGTAGGAAGAAATCGACAAATTGGGTGTGAGAAGCTATTCACCCCCTCTAGCTGTGCCATCAATCCTAACAAGTGGTATCAGAGCGCAAGGTCGCCTTCAATTGGACCAACCGCCTAGAAGATCATATTCATCAAAATGGTTGGCTCACACATCCAACCACCCAAATTCGAAAGAGAATTCTCTTGGTGGAAGAAGAGGATGGAGGTATTCTTCAATACCGATTTTGATATTATGTTAATAATGGAAAACAGTTTTGAAGTGCCTAGAGATCAAGAGAACAAGCTACTTGAAAAGATAACATGGAGCAAGAAGCAAATGGATGATTATCTAGCAAATTCAAAATCTTTGCACCATCTACTGTAACACCTAAATTTTTTCAGAATTTTTCCAAAATAAACAAAAGAAAAACTGAAAAATTTCTTTTAAAGGGGTTAGAGTGAGGACTAGAACCCACGACCTGCAATAAGGGTTGAACTCAAGTTTCCAATCCAATTAGTAAATCATTTTGTTGAAATATGGAATCGATATTAGATAAGTAATAATAAGCGTCCTTTATGAGTGATGCTTCAACTTCCACTTAGTATATAAGGAAATAGAAAGAGGGGAAAACCAAAGGCTTCTCCTTCTTCCTTTTTCCTCTGCGAAAACAAGAGAAGGAACCCTAGGGTTTTCTTCTCTTCTTGCGCCCAAGAGCTGAATCGCGCGAGGGAAGTGAACGGAGAGCACCACGCTAGTTTCTACGTTGATGTAGTAAGTTTAGAAGCGTAAGGATGTAAGTCAATTTCTCACCTGCAGTAAAAATAGTTCTCTAATGAGTTTTAAACATGATTTTCCAAGTTTTTTCATGATGTGATCATAGTATAGCAAGACCAATGTCTTGATTTGCCCAAAAGCAAGTTTTGGGATTATGGCACGCAAGGTGCATGATAAAAGTTCAGAGTAAGACCGAGGTCTTACTAAGCCCTAGAACGAGTTCTGGGACTAAGAAATGAGATAAGAAACAAGACCAAGGTCTTGATGTGTTTTCAAAATAAGTTTTGGGAACATTACTTTTAAGTGCAAAGGATATGCTAGGTTATGCATTTTAAGAACAAGCATGAGTACAAGTTTAAGTATATTACTTTGTAAGACCGAAGTCTTCTTTTGGCATGTACCAGGCCGAGGCCCATAAGATTTAGGCGAGCCTAGTAGACGCTCTATTCGGGTTTGGTGGCTAGCTACCCCGAAACCTCTTAGGGATGCGTGCATTGGTACTATGCCGGGCCCAAAGAAAGAATGTTTATTATTTTGAAGTATATAAAGTACAAGAGTATAAGTTTCAAGTTTTCCATAGCAAGTATGTATTTCAAGCAAGTTAAACATTTTCAGTTCAAGCAAAGTTTTCAAATGTAAGCAATTGCTCCAAATGTCTTCATGAGCATTTTTCATGTTAAAGAATAGCATTTTTAGTTATATATGTTTCAAAGTGAGCATGCACATGTTTTATATCGAATGCATGTTTTGTGAGTTAGGTATCTACTTACTAAGCAATTTGTTTATAGTTGCATCCTTTTATTACAGATAAAGCTAAAGGAAAGATATAAGGCAAGGAGGCTCAAGGATGGATGATTCATGTCAGTGGCGGCGGAATCGTGGAGTGAGATCCTCTGGGATGAGTTTTGTTTAGTGTTTTAAATTCTAAACAATAGAACTTTATGAGTATTTTTGAATTTAAGTTAGTAGTTTACTTCCGCAAAGACTTTAAGTTTGAGTAGTTAATTTGGAGTTTGAAATGCATGCAAATGGAGTATGATTGAGTCCAATTATGTGGGTTATATGTTTATGCGTCTGTTATATTGTTGTGTAGTCGAAATGGAATGCATTGGTGCACTTGATCAGTGTTTCTGAACCTGGAAACTGCAGTTCCAGGCGTATCAGTCGACTAATACAGGTATCAGTCGACTGCCCGAGGGAACAGAAAGATTTGGGTGAGTGATTCCCAGGTACAGTCGACTGCACCAGTCGACTGATGACTTATCAGTCGACTGTTGCCAATTTAAAATAAAAGGAGTTTTAGGGCTGATGGTTAGTGCCTAGGCCTTGCACAAAGAGGTCTAGGGTTCAAATCTTGTCAAATCCAACAAGAATTAAATTTATTTATTTATTTTAATTCGACTGGTTTTGGTCCAGCAGTAAAGTTAATGTGACGACCCTATAAGGTCAAGGTTAGTAAGAGAGGGTCGTTACAAGTTTGGTATCAGAGCAAGTTTCCGCCCTTCCGCCACACTGACATCATGCATCAATCCTGCCTCCTACCAAGTAAGAAAGTGCATATGTTTAGTTTTTGTCCAATACATGTTTTCAATGCATGTTTTTCAATACATGTCTTTTATATGAGTATGATGATAGTATGATGATGAGTGATGATATGAGTAGGATGATAGTGAGGTAATGAAATATCCTTATTGATGAAATGTCCTTATTGAAGGAATGTCATTACCCTCTTTATGAGATAGAGTAGGAGAATGCTAAGAGGACGTCCTTCATGTTGTGATCTTAGTACAACAAGACCAAGGTCTTGATTTGCCCAAACACAAGGTTTGGGGGATTTCGGCACGCAAGGTGTTCGATAAAAGTTCTGAGTAAGACCAAGGTCTTACTAAGCCCTAGAACGAGTTCTAGGACTAAGAAATTAGATAAGAAACAAGATCAAGGTCTTGTTGTATCCTAAAGTAAGTTTGGGAACATTACCGTTAAGTGTTATGTTATACATTTTAAGCACAAGCATGATATAAAGTAGGAGAATGCCAAGAGGACGTCCTAGAAAGACCCAAAACAAGGAGCAAGCTCCTAGAGGACAAGAGGCAACAGAGGCAGTACCACCACCAAATCTCTTAGAGGTGGTGGCTCAGTTACAGAGATAGTTAGCAGAACAACAACAAGTTATTGCCACTATGATGGCTAACCAGCAGTGTTGGGACCGGGTGCATGTTGACAAGGATACGAGTTCGTAAAATTTAAAATTTTTACGTGCAGCGGAAGAGTTTGCATAAAATAATTTCCTAAATTATTTTAACTTCGTATCTAGCATGCAACCCTATGGTGTGTTGACATAATCATACAATAAAATTTTGCGAAAAGTAAACTAATTTACTTTTATACCTCGCGTAACTCGAAGAAAAAGGGACGAGATCCAACCGTAGCGTCCCTTGGAAGCTCCGCCTCTATTCGCGTCCACGCCGAGTTCTCTTCGGGATGACTTCGCAAAGTCACGAGTTTTGTGCCGACGAGAACTACTAGATTCTCTATAGGCACAACAAAGAAGTACAAGAGAAAAATTAGGAAACTAACCAACGAAGTAACAGAATCGAATTCCGAGAGAGAGGGAGATGTCATCCGCTTCTTCTTCTTCTTGGTTGGTTTCTTCTTCTCCTTGAAGCTCACGGCAACTCCTTGCCTTGGTGTAGGATGGGCGCCGGCCCTAATGGAGCTAGGGTGGGCGCCGGCCCTAATGAAAAGGGAGGGGAAAGGAGGAGAGAAGAGAAGAGAGAGAGGGAGAGCTCTATTCAATTACTTGATTAGTTTGGAATAAGGGCTAGCCTTTGGTTCCTTTATATAGTAGCAACTCCTTTGCTAAGTCTCCCTCTAAACCGAATTAACAGAATTAACGGAATTAGTTATAAGAAATTTATCTTATAAATTTTCTTATTAATTATTCCGTTTAAACCGAGTCTTTATTATAAACCAATTTATAATAAAACTAATTCTTCTTCTCTTTAAATTATGGAATAAATTTTTTTTATAAGAAATTTATAAACTTTCTTATTATGGAAAAATCAATTCATAATTGATTTTATAAGATTAAAATAAACCAATTCATGGATTATTTTAATCTTCCATAAAAGAATAAATTTCTATAAATTTTATTTATATAAATTTCTCTATACAAATTTATTTATCCATAATTTATAAAATAAATCGCACTAGATTTATTTTATTAATTAAACCAAAATTAATTGGTTTTCTCCTCTTATTGTGGCCGGCCACCAAAGGGGGTTTTGACACCCTCTTTGGCCGGCCAAACCAACCCGAACCGCCGCGAATTAAACTCATTTAATTCGCCCAAAAAGCCTTCAAAAGACTTAGCCCTTTTTAGCTTCCATTGCGCCTCTGATTAACTCAGATTCGACTTATTTCTCTTGATCGGAAAATCCAATTTTCAACTCGTTTTAAATCCCTCGGATTACTCGTGGTGCGTGTGACTAAATAGGCTTTCGATTTATGTTGGTCGTCTATAATCAGCCAATTATAGAACGATCATGAGTGACACCTAGTAGTACATCATGATCCCCAATTAATCGAAAGATCAACGGTTTGACCTCAGAAGAAATTATTCTGAAACCCTTCAGTAGCTCTAATGAATCGTGCCTCATTCCCTTCACCACCTTATACCCACTTGGTTCAAGACACGGTCAATGGTGTCAGTCCCCACTAGGCTGACTACGTCACACCTAGCCCAAGTAGTGTCTTCCTCGTCCTTTGGATTTCTAATTACTCTCATGTATTTAAGAGACTCGCACTCTCAACATGATATACTCTGGCCAGAGGCTTTGAGTAACAATCCGACGATAGGCCTGGGTATACATCTCCTCGCAAGGAGTGGTGAATCCTTTGTAGGCTGTTCAAACATCTTCGGGCACTTCGGCTTATACCCGATCATCCTGGGTCCATACCTCCTTGGAGATGCTTGCTTAAGATGTCAAAGTATAAGTCTCCATGACCAAGATGACTTGAACACCGCAAGTCAAAGGAACATCGCACTTAAGCCACAGTAAGATCTTCATTGACATATCTATATGTAGATTCCCATATTAAGTCTTACAGCTAGTCACTCCAATGAACTAGTTCCCTTAACTAGCATCCATGTTTATCTCCGGACATCCCAATGTCACCAGCCAGTGAGAATCAGCTGATTAGAGAATAACCCATGCTAGTCTCAACAGAATTGATAATGTCCGTATTTATCAATTCATCGACTAGGGATATTTCCAATACTTCACATTTGCACATTTAGAGATAATCACTAGTTGTGATCCCATCACAAATTCTCTTATGCTGTGAATTGTATGGCGGACATTCAGTAGATGAGTTTAAGATCCCAATCAAATACATAAACATGTATACTCAAATAGTGAATTATCATTTATTGAAATAAATGTTTACAATCATAAGACGATTGCCTTAGGACACTTCTCTCATATCACTAACAAACTCCCACTTGGCCTAATGCCAATCGCTACGGTATCCAATACCACAGGCTCTAAAATGACCCTCAAACTTGCTTTGAGGCAAGGCCTTAGTTAAAGGATCCGCTATATTCCTTTCAGTGGGAACTCTCTCAATTTGTATGTCATTCCTACTTATAATCTCTCTGATCAGATGATAGCGTCGAAGCACGTGTTTGGATTGCTGATGAGACCTTGGTTCCTTTGCTTGTGCAATAGCTCCATTGTTGTCGCAGTAAACCGGCACTGCTTCATCAATGGTTGGAACCTCATCAAGTTTCGAGACAAACTTCTTGATCCAAACTGCTTCGGTGGTAGAATTCGCTACGGTGTCTTGTTTGGAACTTTTCCAACTTACTGCGCCTCCATTCAAAGTAAATACGTATCCAGACTGCGATTTGGAGTCATCCTTATCTGTCTGGAAACTGGCATCTGTATACCCACGTATTATCAAATCTCCTTCTCCATATATTAGAAATACATCCTTAGTTCTTCTTAAGTACTTAAGGATTGTTTTAACAGCCGCCCAATGATCCATTCCTGGATCAGACTGGTATCTGCTCGTGACGCTCAGAGCATACGATACATCGGGCCTAGTACATAACATAGCATACATGATAGATCCTATTGCGGATGCATAGGGAATCTTATTCATGCAAATCCTCTCGTTTTCTGTGCGCGGACACATAGATTTCGAAAGGTTGATCCCATGCCTGATGGGAAGGTAACCTTTCTTGGATTCCAACATGCTAAACCATTTTAGCACTCGGTCTATATATGTAGACTGCGAAAGGCCAAGCAACCGTTTTGATCTATCTCTATAGATTCTAATCCCAAGGATATAGGTTGCTTCTCCCAGGTCTTTCATGGAGAAAGTTTTGGACAACCAAATTTTAACTGTCTGTAAGACTGATATATCGTTTCCTATAAGTAATATGTCATCGACATATAATACTAGGAATACGACTGCACTCCCACTAACCTTCTTGTACACACAAGGTTCGTCAGGATTTTGTGAGAAACCAAACTCTTTGATTGTCTCATCAAAACGGATGTTCCAGCTCCTTGATGCTTGCTTCAGTCCATATATGGATCGTCGAAGCTTGCATACTTTGGTTTTATCAACCGATGTGAAACCTTCAGGTTGTATCATGTATACATCCTCAAGTAGGTTTCCATTAAGGAACGCTGTTTTCACATCCATTTGTCATATCTCATAATCATAATGAGCTGCTATGGCTAGGAGCATCCGAATGGATTTAAGCATAGCTACTGGCGAATAGGTTTCGTCATAATCAATTCCTTGTTTCTGACGATATCCTTTTGCCACTAATCTAGCCTTAAAGGTAACAACATTACCTTCCATGTCGGTTTTCTTCTTGAAAACCCACTTGCACCCTATGGGTTTAATCCCTTCAGGTGGGTTAACCAAGTCCCATACATGGTTTTAGTACATGGAATCCATTTCCGACTTCATGGCCTCAAGCCATTTGTCCTTTTCTGAACTTTTCAGGACATTTTCATAACTGATAGGTTCATCATCGCTTATGAGTAACACGTCGTTCGATTCACTTATGAGAAATCCGTATCTCTCTGGAATATTGCGTGCCCTATCAGACCTACGAAGAGGTGGTGTTGTTTTAGGTTCAACTGATAGCTCATCACTATGAATTATCGGTTGTGGGCCTAGACTAGGTGTCTCTGTAATGTCTATTGGAGTTTCTTGAACTTCATCAAGTTCAATGCCACTCCCACTGTTTTCTTGTAAAAGAAATTCATTTTCCAGAAATACAGCATACCTTGAAACAAACACCTTTTGTTCCAAGGGATGATAGAATTGGTAACCCTTCGTTTCCTCAGGGTATCCAATAAATAGACATTTATCAGACTTAGCATCCAATTTGTCTGATACAACCCGCTTCACATAAGCAGGACAATCCCATATCTTAAGGTGAGTTAAGTGAGGTTTCTTACTATTCCATGTCTCATATGGAGTAGTAGAGACTACCTTGGTCGGGACTCTGTTTAGCAAGTAAACAGCTGTCTTTAGTGCATAACCCTAAAAGGATTTTGGAAGAGTTGCATGATTCATCATAGACCCAACCATGTTCATCAAGGTTCGGTTGCGCCTCACAGATGTTGGGCTAGAGAGGGGGGTGTGAATAGCCAAGACAAGGAACTTTGGCTCTTTTTAGACTTTTCTTCTGCAGTTAAGGTTAGGCAGCGGAAACAAGCAGAAATACAAATACAGAAACAAAAATAAAACACAACAAACCAGTCGCTAACACCTCGATGTACAAGGTTCGGGGATAACTTGCCCCTACTCCTTGGCGTGCTCGTGAGGTGAGCGATCCCTTGATCGTCGGCAGATCAAGCCCCGGTGCCCCGGATAGAACAGAGTCTCCTTCTCGGTGGAGAAACCTCTCCACAAGCTTCTCAGAATGATACAAGGTTAAGCACAGGAGAATACGAGAGGAACTCGCTCAAAGATGTACAGGAACACTCAAGAGTAAGCTCTAAGAGATCTCACAGCAACAAAACACAGCAACACACTTGCTTCTTTCTATTCTGTTCTAATCTGTTGTCTCTTCCTTTCGATCTCTTCAGCCGCTTCCTCTTAAGTGCTTCCTCACTGCCAAGTCTCATCAGCATCACTGAGCCGTATCACTGAGCCATGCTTGACCCACCAACTCCACTGAGCACCCAGTCCACTGAAGTCCTCTTCAGCTGAGCCTCCGTCAGTCGCCAGCCGCTCCAATCGCCCGTTGAGACTTTGACAAGGCCACACAACCACTCTAGAGAAGGCTCCTCCTTCCTTGAGTGCTTGACACCATCCCTGTTACCTGCACACACTCCAACATAGGCTCAGCAAGGCACATCACAGGTAATGGAACAGTGTATGGTCGCGTTCAGAAACTTCTGACAGCGCGTTTGAATTAATGTTCAGATACTGATCGGTCACCAGACCGATCAGTGATGACCCTGATCGATCAGGTGATCTCCTGATCGATCCAGTCCCTCTCTGATCGATCACCCTGATCGATCAGAGAACTTGGTTTTTAAACACAGGCAGCCCAAAGGTTCCTGATCGGTCACTGACCGATTAGGGACTTGTCCTGATCGGTCACTGACCGATCAGGGACTTGTCCTGATCGGTCATGTTGACCGATCAGGACATCCCTGGACTGATCAGGGGCTCTCCTGATCGGTCCAGGAGGACCCTGATCGGTCACCATGACCGATCAGGTTTTCTCCTTTGGCTAAACAGAAGGTTGTCAACCTTCTGTTCTCTCTGTCTGATCGTTCACCAGAACGATCAGGCTCCCTGGATCGATCACCTGATCGATCCACTAAATGGAGTCCGTGCCAATCGATCTCCAGACCGATCAGGCTCCAATTCAACTCAACCCGGCTTCACTTACCGGGGTTTCAGTCACCCGGCTTCACTCACCGGGGTTTCAATCACCTGGCTTCACTCACCAGGACCCAGCTTCACTCACCGGGTTTTTTCCACCTAGCTTCACTCACTAGGACCTGGCTTCACTCACCAGGGTTTCAATCACCTAGCTTCACTCACTAGGACCTGGCTTCACTCACCAGGATTTCAATCACCCGGCTTCACTCACTGGGACCCGGCTTCACTTACCGGATTTTTCCACCTAGCTTCACTTGCTAGGACCTGGCTTCACTCACCAGGATTTTTCCACCTAGCTTCACTTGCTAGGACCTGGCTTCACTCACCAGGATTTTCTTCACCTAGCTTCACTCGCTAGGACCTGGCTTCACTCACCAGGATTTTTCCACCTCGCTTCACTTGCTAGGACCTGGCTTCACTCACCAGGATTTTCTTCACCTAGCTTCACTCGCTAGGACCTGGCTTCACTCACCAGGATTTTCTTCACCTAGCTTCACTCGCTAGGCACTGGCTTCACTCACCAGGATTTCATCAATTCTTACTCAACCAAACTTAAATCGTTGTCAACACCAAAACAACAATCGGACCAGACTGCATCAACAACAGATACACCATTATGTTGTGGTGTATATGGCGGAGTCCATTGGGATAATATCCCATTGTCCCTTAGATAATCTTGAAACTCTTGACTTAAGTATTCACCACCCCGATCGGATCGAAGTATTTTAATACTTTTACCAAGTTGTTTCTCTACTTCATTTCTGAACTCTTTGAATTTCTCAAAAGCTTCAGATTTGTGTTTCATCAAGAACACATACCCGAATCGTGAGTGATCATCGATAAAGGTGATGAAGTAGCTATAGCCTCCTTGTGCAAGAGTTGACATTGGTCCACATACATCGGTATGTATTAGACCAAGCAATTCTCCCACTGGATTACCTTTTCCGGAAAAGGGTAATTTGGTCATCTTGCCTTTTAAGCATGATTCGCATGTATCAAATGAACCGGGTTCAAATGATTCCAAAATTCCACATCGGTGTAATTCGGTCATGCGCTTCTTACTTATATGGCCAAGACGACAGTGTCATGTGTAGGAGTCTATTCGATTATCTATTCGAGCACGTTTGTTGTTAACTTCGATATTGAAAACATCACTGGATAAATCTAACGTGTAGATGCCATTGCACAAAGTTCCATTCCCATAAAGAACGCCATTTAAAGTTATGTAACAACAATTGTTACTAAAAGTTAAATGGTAATCTTTTTCATTCAAACATGAAATAGATATAATGTTCTTTATTAACGAAGGAACAAAATAGCAATTATCCAATTCTAAGACAAGTCCAGTCGGGAGCTTTAGCAAATATGTTCCGATGGCAATAGCAGCAACCTTTGCTCCATTTCCAACTCGTAAATTCGCTTCTCCCTTGACGAGCCTTTTTCTATTCCTTAGCCCCTTTATGTCATTACATATCTGTGAGCCACACCCAGTATCAAGTACCCAGGTATTTGAGGAAATAGAGTGACATTCAATAACGAAGATACCTAAAGAAGATGGGGCATTGGATGCCTTCTTCTTCAAGGACTCAAGATAAACCTTGCAGTTTCTTTGCCAGTGACCCTCCTTGCCACAATGATGGCAAGTGTCTTTTGGGGTTTTTCCAGTCTTTTTGGCCTTTTTCTTCTTCCCTTTATTCTGTTCTTTGGCCTTCCTCTTAGAACCTTTCTTTGAGGATCCAACTAACAATATTGTCTTCTGATCCTGCTTTACAGAAGGCTCTACAGTCTTCAGCAGGTTGAGCAACTCTGGAAACTGGTCTAGAGTTGCATCTTTATAAGGACGGTTGGGAAGTTGTTCTTCAAGGACATAAGCAAGCTTTTCTGCCTTGAGGACTATCCTCAGGTTTCGAAGCCAGTCCATGAAGTTCGGCCCAGTCAGTTTATTGGTGTCCAAAATGGAACGCAAGTTTATGTAAGACATGATCGAGTGATTATCTTAGAAATACAAATTGAGATTATGTGAGAAGATTGATTAAGAATGTATCAACATACATAAATTAAATCCTATTTATTTTACGAATTGAATCACCCTTATTATCAATTCGGGAGATTGTAGGAACATCTCCAAATAGGTTGATATCCAACCATAGATAAGAACCACCATGGCTGTGGCCATCAAATTTTTCTTAGCTATGAAGGTAGGTAATTATACCGATTACACATCACATATATGTAACTATCACTTTATGCTATCAACTAATTGAATGTTTGCATAAATCATTGGGTTGTTAACTCATTAACAAGTATGTATCAATATACATAGCACCCAACTGCACCTCTCTTTACATCGACCTTGGCTGTGGCACAACAAATCGATGCTCCAAGCTTATGGCTGACCCATTAATCAAGAAATAGTTTTAATATGGTTGGAGCTCATTCAACCGTTTAGTCAAGCTTGGATGTGTCCAACAACCAAAACTAAGGATTGACCTCTGACTCCAACTATATTATTCATAAACTAATTCCATGGTTTGAACATGTTGAGGTTCAAGTCGGGCATGGATGTGTCCATCAACCCAAACGAGAAACAAAACTCCGGTTCTAACCATATTAATGGAAGATGTTAGCCTTAATATTTTTGTAAGGGGTGTTTGGGTCTCATTCTTTTCTAAGCACATTCATGACATAAAATTATGTCATGACTAACGATTTCCTTAATAAAGTATGTATGTGACTTAATTTATCAAGTCTCATGAATTAAATTAGGAACCGGATTTCCTAATTATAATTTCATACTTTATTAAAGGAATTGTTTTGGGAAACAATTTCCTAAATTGTCATAATTAATTTCGGAAATAATATGTTCAAGATTTTGATTTCTCTAAATCAAATCTTATTAAATTAAGAGACAAATCCCTTAATTCAACTACATATTATTTTCATGAAAATCTTATTTAAGAAAACTCTATAGGAAACCATTTTCCTAATTAATTTTGGAGACAACAATATGCAAGAGCATCACCTCTTCAACATATTTTATTCATGGATTTAATTAATTACAACAAATCGTTTTCTAAGGGTGGCTCCCCGAGGCTCAGATACCCAAAGAAAAGTAATGTGTTGTAAATCCAATTGGACGGCTCCCCGAGGCTCAATCCAAATCAAACATGACAATTTCAATTAAAAATTGGGAAATTAAATTACAACAACTAACTTTAAATTGGACGGCTCCCCGAGGCTCAATCCAAAATAAAGAATTTTGTTGTCAATTTAAAGACCAATTCAAATTTAATTGTCAATTAACTATCCATGAATTTGTCTAGACTTTCTCAAAAGAAAGTGCCCAAAATTGCGAGATTTCAAAAAATAATTTTCAGAATAATTGTAAGTTTCGGGTAAAAAGAAAACTTACATATTTCCAAAAATTGGAAAATTTCTAAAATAGAAAAATTTCCAAAATTTGGAAAGTTTCCAAAGATTGGAAGTTTTCACAATTATCATAAAATTTTAGAAACTAGAAAATTCCAAACGTTTGCGAAATTTCATGAAGATTTCCAAACTTTGAAATTTCTAAATCTAAAATCTATTATAATTTGAAAGTTTCCATAATTGAAAATTTTTTCCGAAATTGAGATCATGACAAAGTGTTCCGCAAAATAATTATATGATAATGTCGAACACTAACCGGCTCTGATACCACTGTTGGGACCGGGTGCATGTTGACAAGGATACGAGTTCGTAAAATTTAAAATTTTTACGTGCAGCGGAAGAGTTTGCATAAAATAATTTCCTAAATTATTTTAACTTCGTATCTAGCATGCAACCCTATGGTGTGTTGACATAATCATACAATAAAATTTTGCGAAAAGTAAACTAAATTACTTTTATACCTCGCGTAACTCGAAGAAAAAGGGACGAGATCCAACCGTAGCGTCCCTTGGAAGCTCCGCCTCTATTCGCGTCCACGCCGAGTTCTCTTCGGGATGACTTCGCAAAGTCACGAGTTTTGTGCCGACGAGAACTACTAGATTCTCTATAGGCACAACAAAGAAGTATAAGAGAAAAATTAGGAAACTAACCAACGAAGTAACGGAATCGAATTCCGAGAGAGAGGGAGATGTGATCCGCTTCTTCTTCTTCTTGGTTGGTTTCTTCTTCTCCTTGAAGCTCACGGCAACTCCTTGCCTTGGTGTAGGATGGGCGCCGGCCCTAATGGAGCTAGGGTGGGCGCCGGCCCTAATGAAAGGGAGGGGAAAGGAGGAGAGAAGAGAAGAGAGAGAGGGAGAGCTCTATTCAATTACTTGATTAGTTTGGAATAAGGGCTAGCCTTTGGTTCCTTTATATAGTAGCAACTCCTTTGCTAAGTCTCCCTCTAAACCGAATTAACGGAATTAACGGAATTAGTTATAAGAAATTTATCTTATAAATTTTCTTATTAATTATTCCATTTAAACCGAGTCTTTATTATAAACCAATTTATAATAAAACTAATTCTTCTTCTCTTTAAATTATGGAATAATTTTTTTTATAAGAAATTTATAAACTTTCTTATTATGGAAAAATCAATTCATAATTGATTTTATAAGATTAAAATAAACCAATTCATGGATTATTTTAATCTTCCATAAAAGAATAAATTTCTATAAATTTTATTTATATAAATTTCTCTATACAAATTTATTTATCCATAATTTATAAAATAAATCGCACTAGATTTATTTTATTAATTAAACCAAAATTAATTGGTTTTCTCCTCTTATTGTGGCCGGCTACCAAAGGGGGTTTTGACACCCTCTTTGGCCGGCCAAACCAACCCGAACCGCCGCGAATTAAACTCATTTAATTCGCCCAAAAAGCCTTCAAAAGACTTAGCCCTTTTTAGCTTCCATTGCGCCTCTGATTAACTCAGATTCGACTTATTTCTCTTGATCGGAAAATCCAATTTTCAACTCGTTTTAAATCCCTCGGATTACTCGTGGTGCGTGTGACTAAATAGGCTTTCGATTTATGTTGGTCGTCTATAATCAGCCAATTATAGAACGATCATGAGTGGCACCTAGTAGTTCATCATGATCCCCAATTAATCGAAAGATCAACGGTTTGACCTCAGAAGAAATTATTCTGAAACCCTTCAGTAGCTCTAATGAATCGTGCCTCATTCCCTTCACCACCTTATACCCACTTGGTTCAGGACACGGTCAATGGTGTCAGTCCCCACTAGGCTGACTACGTCACACCTAGCCCAAGTAGTGTCTTCCTCGTCCTTTGGATTTCTAATTACTCTCATGTATTTAAGAGACTCGCACTCTCAACATGATATGCTCTGGCCAGAGGCTTTGAGTAACAATCCGACGATAGGCCTGGGTATACATCTCCTCGCAAGGAGTGGTGAATCCTTTGTAGGCTGTTCAAACATCTTCGGGCACTTCGGCTTATACCCGATCATCCTGGGTCCATACCTCCTTGGAGATGCTTGCTTAAGATGTCAAAGTATAAGTCTCCATGACCAAGATGACTTGAACACCGCAAGTCAAAGGAACATCGCACTTAAGCCACAGTAAGATCTTCATTGACATATCTATATGTAGATTCCCATATTAAGTCTTACAGCTAGTCACTCCAATGAACTAGTTCCCTTAACTAGCATCCATGTTTATCTCCGGACATCCCAATGTCACCAGCCAGTGAGAATCAGCTGATTAGAGAATAACCCATGCTAGTCTCAACAGAATTGATAATGTCTGTATTTATCAATTCATCGACTAGGGATATTTCCAACACTTCACATTTGCACATTTAGAGATAATCACTAGTTGTGATCCCATCACAAATTCTCTTATGCTGTGAATTGTATAGCGGACATTCAGTAGATGAGTTTAAGATCCCAATCAAATACACAAACATGTATACTCAAATAGTGAATTATCATTTATTGAAATAAATGTTTACAATCATAAGGCGATTGCCTTAGGACACTTCTCTCATATCACTAACAAGCAGGCCACCCCTATTACCCCACCGGTGGTGAATGTAGTGACACCAGTTGTAACCGAAGACCCATTGGTTACATCTGTAGTCCCGGCAAGGGAGGTAAGGCAAGAAGCATACCTCATCCAGTGGCAGAAACTAAAGCCAGGGAACCTCTTAGGCACAAGCGAACCATGGGATGCTCAAGCATGGTTCAAATCTTGGGAAAGCATAGTAGAGCTACTGGCCTGGCCTGAGATAACGTTAAATGTGGCTAGTGGTGTTAAGAGGCCGCAAACCTCCGAAGAACTGATAAGTAGTGCTTTGATCACTGAGCACTACTTAAACAATATGAAGGCCACCAGAAATGTTGAACGATGAAGTTCTTAACAACCTTACCTTCGGGAGAGGTCATGCCATCTACTCAGTAGCTAAGAGCTGTATTAATTCGGATTTCCAACCGAAAACTCTATAGTGATTTAGTAGTCCTTGAGATGAAGGATTATGATATTATTTTAGAGATGGATTTCTTGAGCAAGTACAGTGCCTCTATTGAATGCCGTAAAAGAAGACTAAAGTTCACACCAGAAGCAGAACTTTCATTCGAGTTTGTTGTAGACCCAAATAGAAAGACAAAAAGGTTTCTTTCTAACCTACAAGCTCATAAGATGTTAGATAATGGATGTTCTGGTTATTTAACACATATAGTAGATGCAAGGCAAAGAGAAGAGTTAAAGTAAGAAGAAGTACGGGTAGGTTGCGACTATCCGGAGGTGTTTTCTGAAGAGTTACCAGGTCTGCCTCCCAATCGAGAAATTGAGTTTGAAATTGAGTTGGCTCCAGAGACCAACCCAATTTCAAAGGCACCGTATCGTATGACGCCAACAGAATTGAAGAAGCTGTAGGAACAATTATAGGAGTTGCTCGACAAGAGTTTCAACCTCCCTAGTCATTCACCCTAGGGAGCTCCCGTATTGTTCATCAAGAAGAAAGATGGATCTATGCGAATGTGTATAGATTATCGAGCCCTAAATGAGGTGACTATCAAGAACAGATATCCTTTGCCAAGGATATTCTCAGGAAGAACATGACGAACATCTGAGGGTAGTGTTGAAGATGCTACAATAGCAGAAGTTATATGCCAAGTTTTCAAAGTGTGAATTTTGGCTTGACCGAGTGATTTTTCTAGATCACATCATTTCCAAGGAAGGTATTATGATAGACCCCACCAAGATTGAAGCAGTTAGTAATTGGAATCGACCAAAGAATGCTAGTGAGATCAGGAGCTTTCTGGGTTTAGCAGGGTACTACAGAAGATTCGTGGAAGACTTCTCCAAGATAGCTTCTCCACTAACCACCCTTACCAGAAAGAATAAGAAGTACGAATGGACTGAAGATTGTGAGCGGAGTTTTATTGAGTTGAAGAAAAGATTGACAAGTGCTCCCATTCTTACAGTTCCAGAAGTGATAGAAGTTTTGACATATACAGTGATGCCTTAAAGTTGGGACTAGGAGCTGTACTCATGCAAGAAGGCAAGGTCATTGCTTATGCCTCCCGGTAACTCAAGGATTATGAAAAGAACTACCATACTCATGATCTTGAGTTAGCTGTCGTAGTCTTCGCCCTCAAAATGTGGAGACATTACCTATACGGAGTCCAGTGCAGGATTTACACAGATCACCAGAGTCTGAGGTATTTCTTCACTCAGAAGGACTTGAATATGAGACAGGTGGCTGGAGTTAGTTAAAGATTATGACTGTGAGATTCTCTACCACCCTGGCAAAGCAAATAGGGTGGTTGAAGCGTTAAGTAGAAAGACTTGCGCGACTTTGATGTCTCTGTCATCACTGTCACCACCACTACAAAAAGAGATAGTAGATTATGGAGTGGAGATCATAGATGGGCAACTCTCAGTATTGACACTAGAGTCAACTCTGCTTGAGAATATACAGAAAAAGCAAAAGTAAGATTTTGATATTCAAAGAATCAAGCAAGAGATGCAAGAAGGAGAAAGTAAAGAGTTTAGAGTATCTGACAGTGGGATACTCTATTATGGAGACCGTCTATGTGTCCATAGCAGTGAGGAACTAAGAAAGAAGATTCTTGAGGAAGCCCATAGAACTCCCTACTCTATGCATCCTGGTTCTACCAAAGTGTACCAGGATTTGAAAAGAAGATTTTGATGGTCTGGAATGAAAAGAGATGTAGCTAAGTATGTCAGTACCTGCTTGATGTGCCAAAGAGTGAAAGCAGAACACCAGAGGCCAGGAGGAGTCCTACAACCCATATAGATTCTGGAGTGGAAATGGGAAGACATAGCCATGGACTTCATTGTTGGTCTACCCAAGACAACAAATGGCTATGATGCTATCTGGGTAATTATAGACAGATTGCTCAAGTCTGCCCATTTCTTGGCAATCAAAGTGTCCTACTCCATAGAAAGACTAGCCCAGTTATATGTTCAGGAAGTGATCCAACTGCATGGAGTTCCGAAGACCATTATCTCCGATAGAGATGGTCGTTTCACTTCGCATTTTTGGGAATGTGTACAGATAGCACTTGGCACCAAACTGAAGTTTAGTACAACTTTCCATCCTCAGATTGATGGGCAGACAGAAAGAGTAAACCAAGTTTTAGAAGATATGCTCAGAGCTTGTGCATTATATTTCAAGGGCAGTTGGTGCAAGTACTTATGTTTAGCGGAGTTCGCCTATAATAACAGTTACCAAGCTAATATTGGTATGACGCCTTATGAAGCTCTTTATGGTTGGAGGTATAGATCTCCTATCTGTTGGTATGAAGGTAGTGAGAAGAAAGAAATGGGGTTTCAGACTGATCTTATTGAGGATACCACAGAAGCTATAAAGAGCATCCGCTAAAGAATAGAAACTGCTCAGAGTAGGCAGAAGAGATGTCGATGTGCGACGAATACCACTAGAGTTCGAAGTTGGGGACACAGTTTTTCTCAAAGTAGCCCCCATGAAAGGAGTAATGAGATTTGACAAGAAAGACAAGCTAAGTCCTCGTTACATAGGACCCTACCTAGTAACGAAAAAAGTTGGTAAGGTAGCTTATGAGTTAGAGTTACCTCCAGAGATATCAGCTATCCACAATGTGTACCATGTCTCAATGCTAAAGAAACATGTTCCCGATGCCAACCAAGTGATTGAGCCACAGACGGTACAAGTGCAAGAAGATCTCAATTATGAAAATCGACTTATTCAGATAATAGATCGAGTAGTCAAGAAACTGAGGAACAAAGAAGTACCCTTAGTGAAGATTCTATGGCTAAACCAGAAGCATGAAGAGGCAACTTGGGAAACATAAGACAACATGAGGCAAAAGTATCCGGAGTTATTCTAAGTTCAAGGACGAACTTTCCATAAGGTAGGGAGGATTGTAACACCTAAATTTTTTCAGAATTTTTTCAAAATAAACAAAAGAAAACTAAAAAATTTCTTTTAAAGGGGTCAGAGTGAAGACTCGAACCCGCGACCTGCAATAAGGATTGATTTCAAGTTTCCAATCCAATTAGTAAATCATCTTACTGGAATATAGAATCGATATTAGATAAGTAATAGTAAGCGCCTTTTATGAGTGATGCTTCAACTTCCACTTAGTATATAAGGAAATAGAAAGAGGGGAAAACCAAAGGCTTCTCCTTCTTCCTTTTTCCCTTTCGAAAACAAGAGAAGGAACCCTAGGGTTTTCTTCTCTTCTTGCGCCCAAGAGCCGGATCGCGCGAGGGAACTGAACAGGGAGCACCACGCTAGTTTCTACGTCGGTGTAGTAAGTTTAGAAGCGTAAGGATGTAAGTAGATTTCTCACCTGCAGTAAAAGTAGTTCTCTAATGAGTTTTAAACATGATTTTCCATGTTTTTTCATGATGTGATCCTAGTATAGCATGACCAAGGTCTTGATTTGCCCAAAAGCAAGTTTTGGGATTATGGCACTCAAGGTGCTTAATAAAAGTTCAGAGTAAGACCGAGGTCTTACTAAGCCCTAGAACGAGTTCTGGGACTAAGAAATGAGATAAGAAACAAGACCAAGGTCTTGATGAGTTTTCAAAACAAGTTTTGGGAACATTACTTTTAAGTGCAAAGGATATGCTAAGTTATGCATTTTAAGAACAAGCATGAGTACAAGTTTAAGTATATTACTTTGTAAGACCGAGGTCTTCTTTTGACATGTACCAGGCCGAGGCCCATAAGATCTAGGCGAGCCTAGTAGACGCTCTATTAGGATTCGATGTCTAGCTACCCCGAAACCTATTAGGGATGCGTGCATTGGTACTATGCCGGACCCAAAAAAAGGATGTTTATTATTTTGAAGTATATGAAGTATAAGAGTATAAGTTTCAAGTTTTCCATAGCAAGTATTTATTTCAAGTAAGTTAAGAATTTTCAGTTCAAGCAATATTTTCAAATGCAAGCAATTGCTCCAAATGTATTCATGAGCATTTTTCATGTTAAAGAATAGCATTTTCAGTTACATATGTTTCAAAGTGAGCATGCACATTTTTACATCGAATGCATATTTTGTGAGTTAGCTATCTACTTACTAAGTGATAGGGTTGGATAGTCCATGTCTGGAATGAGGGATGAAGAAGTCGCGGGGCACGACATGACAAATCGAAGCGACCTTTCCACTTGGGCCCCGAGGCCCTCCTCAGGAGATGCGCTCGGGAAGGTCATCCCGAAGACCCCTCCCGGGATCACCCCGGGAGGTTAGGCCCCGAGAGTACCTCGTGAGATATCGCACCTGAAGACCCCGAGCTCACCTAGGGAGGTGGAGTCCCCGCAATAACCGACCTCGGGTACTGACCCCCCTTCTCGGTACGGATATTCATCCCCATTAGAAAAGGTCTGCATGACCCTTAAATGTTACAACGAGTGGAAGCATGATAACGGCGCATACTGTTTCAAAGGATATCCAGTCACCGCTGAAAGAGGGGGGCATGACTTAACTATCGGAGACGTGCCACCGATCGAGGGGGCACGTCTATGTTGGATCGGAGAAAATCGATAGAGGGGGGGTGAATATCGATATCAAATTTTTTGAAAAAATAGAGCAGTTACGCAGCGGAAAATAACAGAACAAACGCGAACACAAGTTGGTTTTACTTGGTTCGGAGTCGCGGTCGGCTCCTACTCCAAGCCCCATGGTCCTTGACCATTTACTTTGGGCAATTCTATAGTCGCAAAGAGAATTTTACAAATCGAGCATAGAAATAGAATTGGAATTTAAATTGCAACACTTTTCGTAAATTAATTTTATCGACGCCCGAGGTGGATCGATGTTCGGAGCAGAGGGTCGTCGTCAGCGCTGGAATCTCGAAGTCGAAGCTTGTCGGAGCGTAGCGCTTGAACGAAAGTGCTTGGAGCATTTTGAGCGATGTGTTCTGAAGCCTTGGGGGTGAACCCCCTTTTATAGCTCCCATAGGGGCGCCTGTGTCGATGAGGGCGCCTACACGTGACCTCTCCTGCACGATCTCTTATCCGCAGGCTCGGTCAGCGCTTATCCATCTTCACAGGGGCGCCTGGACTGATGGGGGCGCCCGTATGGTCCCGGGCGCCTGAGTTGACTTGGTCCAGAGGCTTCGTGGCAGTTTGCTTCGCTTGCTTTGGTTTAGCCTTCAATTGGGGCGCCCGTATCCATCCGGGCGCTTAGCCCCAGTGAGGCGCCTCACTCCATTGAGGCGCCTCAGCTGCAGAAACTCATTCCTTCGATCCTTGCAACCAAGGTTAGTTCCAAAACAAAAAGAAGCAAACATATTAGTCATTATTTACAGCCTAAGCTGTCTTGGTTCTGACTTTGGGTCTCCCAAATGGAACCCTAGGTCGAACTAACGCCTACTGTTCCCTCGCACGGGGAACGCGTCCTCACCTACTCCTCTCAGGAGAGTTTACCTTTTGCCAACCGGCTTCTCCAGTTGGGCTTTTGCCCAATCCACCTGATCAAGTCTTCGTGCCAAGTCCGCGACCAGGACTTCTTGCCCAACTTCCAGTCAGATCATTGGTGCCCAGCCCTTTGCCATGACTTCTTGCCCAGTCCTCGACCAGGACTTCTTTGCCCAACTTCCGGTTAGGTCTTCTTGCCCAGTCCTTGACCAGGACTTCTTGTCCAACCCTTTGCCGGACTTCTTGCCTAGTGTACCTAGGACTTTTCCTGCACACTTAGTAATCTTGTTAGATCACATTAACACCTTAACTTCTGAACCCTTTGCCATTATCAAAACACAGGTTTGACTTAGGTGCTTCCTGCACCAACAATCTCCCCCTTTTTGATTTATGGCAACACGCTTCAAAAAGTTAAGTTAAAAAAGACAGATAACAAGCAACGAATTGGAAAAATATTTAGTTTCCTCCCCCTGAAATGAAAATTCTCCCCCTGAGTTTTTCAAAGATAAGTGGGGTTTTGTAAACCTTATAAGTGCTTTAGATTTTGACTTTCCATGACCTCTAGCAAAAGTTTGCTTTCTTTTCAAATATTGGGAAGATTGCTCATAGTGCAAAAAAATTCCAAGCTTTCTATACTTAAAAAGACTTTCAAAAAGGTTTTTCAAGTTTTCCACACTTAGAAAAATTTTTCAAATTTTTTTTTTTCAAGTTTTCCACACTTAGAAAAATTTTTCAAAAAAAGGGTTTTCAAGTTTTCCACACTTAGAAAAATTTTTCAAAAAGGTTTTTCAAGTTTTCCACATTTTTTACTTAGAAATTTTCCAAGAAAACTTTGTGCATCAAAAATACTTTGGAAAATAAATTTTTACTTAGAACCAGTTAAGTACTTAGAAATATTTAGTTTTTGAAATACTTAGATTTGAAAAACATTTTTAACCATTTATTTACTTTACTTTTTGAAAAGGAGATAAAAGTTTTGAAAAATAAAATTTTGAAAAAATTTCTTTTCTCCTTTCCTTTCTCTCCCTCTTTGCCATATATAAAAAAATGATTATAGCAGAAAAAAATTAGAGCAAAAAAAATGAAGTTCTGTATTGAACCAACTCTAATAAGCATGAACTGGACCAAACCAAATTCAATCGTTCTTGTTCGGGTCCTATCTAACCCAGTTAGCTACTTACAAACTGTTATAAACAGTAGCTTTTGCTAGAGTTAGTCATGTTAAGTGATCTGATCAAGTTAGATTTTCTAAGCTTGACACTTAACCTAATTGCTGTTCAATTGATATTTATTGCCTCAATTATTGCAGATGCACTAACTTAAAGCATCTTGAATCAAGGCATAGACCTAAGCATCTCAATTCAGTCTAGGTTATCAATCAAAAGTATCCTAAGGTGCTTGTGAGATGCTGACTTCTAGATCTATAGGTGCATGCAGTTCTAGGGTTTGGGCCTAAACTAAGTCCATTTGCGAAAAAACCCTAGTTTTGAAGGGGGTAAGTTTTTGAAAAAAACTAAGTCGGAAAATTATTTTAAATGTCAAGATAAAAAAATGATTTTTCAAATCATATTAATTAACAAATAAAACAATTTTTGAAATAAAACATGTAGAGTTGTCCTATTCTACTAACCATAACCCTAACTGCCTTCTTAGTGAGCTAAACTCAGACTCAGGTACGAGTTTGGTAAAGATATCAGCTAAGTTTGACTTTGAGCCCACATGCTTAAGAACTATTTCACCCCTGGTTACATGATCCCTTACAAAATGATGTTTCACCTCTATATGCTTTGTTCTTGAGTGTTGAATTGGGTTTTTAGTCAGGTTGATTGAGCTTATGTTATCAATGTAGACTTGGGTTTGGGTGTAGTCAAGTTGGAAGTCCTTAAGAGTGTGCATCATCCATAAGAGTTGTGCCACACACTCTCCTAAAGCAACATATTCTGCTTCGATTGTAGATAGGGCTACACAATGTTGCTTTCTACTGCACCAGCTGACTAGACTATGTTCTAACAGTTGACAGCTTCTACTTGTACTTTTTTATCTAATTTGCATCCAGTATAGTCAGAGTCAGAATATCCTGACAGTTCAAAGGTTGAGGTCCTAGGATACCAAATTCCTACATTTAGGGTGCCCTTAATGTATCTAAGTACTCTTTTTAGGGCTACTAAGTGCGATTTCTTAGCACAGGTTTGGTATCTAGCACACATTCCTACAGAGAATAGGATATCAGGTCTGCTAGCTGTAAGGTAAAGTAGACTTCCAATCGTACTTCGGTATAGCTTAAGATCTATAGGTTTACCTTCAGGGTCACTATCAATTTTGACATTTGTGGCCATAGGGGTACTTATGCTTTTGGAGTTATCCATTTTAAATTTCTTTATTAACTCTTTAGCATACTTGAATTGGTGAACATAATTACCATCCCTAGTTTGCTTAATTTGCAGTCCTAAGAAGAAATTGAGCTCACCAACCAAGCTCATTTCAAATTTATTTTCCATTATTTTTACAAATTCCTTTAGAAAATTTGAGTTGGTGGATCCGAAAATTATGTCGTCAATATAAATTTGGGCAATGAAAATGTCTTCTTTTAAGGTTTTAACGAAAAGGGTGGAGTCAATTTGTCCTTGGTTAAATTCCTTAGAAATAAGGTAAGTTGATAGGCGTTCATACCATGCCCTAGGTGCTTGTTTTAGTCGATAAAATACCTTTTTAAGTTTGAAAACGTAGTCAGGTTTTTCTAGGTCCTCAAATCTGGGAGGTTGTCCTACATAGACTTCTTCTTTGATGAACCCATTTAAAAAGGCTGACTTAACGTCCATTTGATAGTGTTTGAACCCTCTATGGGCTGCAAATGCTAACAACATTCTAATTGAGTCAAGTCTAGCTACTGGGGCATAGGTTTCATCATAGTCTAATCCTTCGACTTGACTGGACCCTTTTGCTACTAAGCGGGCTTTATTTCTAACTATTTCCCCATGGCCATTTAATTTGTTCCTAAATACCCACTTAGTATCTATGATAGACTTGCCCTCGGGTTTAGGTACTAGTTCCCAGACTTGGTTTCTCTCAAATTGGGCTTACTCCTCTTGCATAGCTATGATCCAATCATGATCAGATAGGGCTTCCTCTATAGTCTTAGGTTCAACTTTTGAAATTAGTGCTATCTGACTAAGATTTCTATAGGAAGACCTAGTTCTGACTCCTAAGGTTGGATCACCCACAATTTGATCAGAAGGGTGACTGAGTCTGGGTTTCTTGGTTCTTCTAGAACTTGGTTCAGCCTCAAGTCATGCTGGACGGTTTGGTTCAGTATTTCGTTCAACTACTTGGGTTGGTTCAATTATTGGTTCAGTTGACACAGTAGTTGGTTCAATAGTTAGTTCATTTAGAGGTTCAACTAGTGGTTCAATTGATGGTTCAATTGTTTGTTCATTTTCTTCCTGATCAGTATTTAATTGGTTCAGGTTTTGGTTATCAGATTTTGGATTAGTTTCTTCATCAAAGATTAAGTTAGTTGTTTCTTCAATTTTATTAGTTTGTTTATTGTAGACCCTATAGGCCCTACTAGTTGTTGAATATCCTATGAAGACTCCTGGGGTTGACTTAGACTGAAATTTACCTAGGTAGTCCTTGGTGTTTAGGATATGGACTTTGCACCCGAAGACCCTTAGGTAATATAGGTTTGGCAGTCTATGGTAATATAGTTCATAGGGAGTTTTATTATATCTTTTGTTAATTAGGACCCTATTTTGGATATAGTAAGCCGTACTTATTGCTTCTGCCCAAAATTGGTTAGCTAGGTTGAATTCATTGAGCATCCTCCTAGCGGCTTCCTGAAGGGTCCTATTCTTTCTGTAACGCCCGCTTTTTTTTTTTCATAAAGCGGCGTTACGTTAACATAGGTAGGGCATGTGAACATCATAATGCAGCGGAATAACTTTAAACTTACATATACATGCACCTAACTACCATTCCTAACATAATGGCATGGGAACTTAGCATATTAACTTCATACTTAGCATCATATCATGTCGTACTTAACATCATGTCATAAAGTCACATAAGTCATCATTTAAGCACATACGTAGCAAATATAAAGTTTAGCATAAGACTCGTAATATATTATTTCTTGGCCAAGTCACTATCACACACACACATTCTTGCCCTCCTGCTGCTTCCTTATTGTCCCCTTGCGTGATCTGCTGTATAAGGAAAATAAGACTATAAGCACATAGGCTTAGTAAGACTCTTTCCTACTCACTAAAACCATTCATCACTTAATTATAAGCACATGAAACATTAACATAACTTGATGCTCTACATAGGACATATGCATCTAAAATCATTTAGCCTGACATAGTTCTCACATAGTGCATCAACATAAAATACACTTAACATGGCATAACACATGGCATGAACATAAACATAAATAAACATAACATGGCATAAACATAAACATACATAAACTTAACATAGCATGATACATGGTACAAACATAAACATACATAAACTTAACATAGCATGATACATGGCATAAACATAAACATACATAACTTAACATAGCATGATACATGGCATAAACATAAACATAAGTATACTTAACATGACATGATTTTTAACATAGCATATGAGCATCTTCTTAACATAAACATAAACATAAGACGTTTACTATCATGCATAATTCTTAACATGAAACATAAGCATAAAACATTACTATCCTGGCATAATGCATAACATGAATGAATGCATGAGTCAAATGCATATACATACGGATGCTTAACTTTTAAAATCATACTTTTAAATACTTAAACATAATCATCACATCATTGGGGTCCCCGGCTTGTACCACATACATACATCATGTGCGCGCATCCCTAAGTAAATACGAGGTAGCTAGTCTCGACCTACTAGGGTAAGGACAGCTACGGTAGTCCCAGAATCGTGGACAGCATAGTCGGTAGTCCAGAACCGGGGCGTTCTTAAGGTGCCCATCCCTGTTGGACAGCTTCGGTAGTCCCAGAACCGTGGACAGCATAGTCGGTAGTCCAGAACCGGGGCGTTCTTAAGGTGCCCATCCCTTGGACCCATACTTCGGTCCAGTACAAGCCCGTTCATAAAGTAAAATAACTTTACATGCTTCATCATTCATAAGACATTCATAGCATACTTAGACATAACATAGCTTTGTTACATGAAGCAGGATATAAAGCATACTTGACCTTTCATTGTTCATACTTAATGCATAGCATCATGATGCCTTAAAGGCATGAGCATTATCTTCATTCATAAAATATGGCATGCATCTTTATTCATAAAACATGACATGCTTACATGAAACATCATTCTTGTTCATAGTGCTTGTATTAACTTCATTCATAAACATGGCATGCTTACATAAAATATCATTCTTGTTCATAGTGCTTGCATGATCATGGCATATAAGGTAAGCATTGCATTATATTCATTAAACATGACATGTTTACATAGACCATTATCCTAATCCATAGAGCTTGCATGATCATGATACATAAGGTAAGCATTGCATTTCATACAGAAGCATGGTATCCATTACAAGCATGCATAGGTAGGACTTCTCTAAACATGCTACATACTATCTAAGTGCATGACATAGAACATAAGACATTCATGAATAAACCCTATTAAGCATGACATCTAACATGAACATACAACATGAAACATAGTACATAATTTCTACCACATGCTTGAACCTTTATATATACATCATAATGAGCCATAAACCATCATTCTTCAAACCCTAACTCCACCTAAACCCCATTTACATGGCTTGGCCGAAACATGTAAGGGAGGGTTCCATCATTCAAATGACATGTAAGGTAGCATAAGGAAAAGAAACAACCATACATTACCCATAAGACCATAGGAAGCCATTAGGGCTCATGATTAGGGTTCACCCTAACTTTTAGCCCTACTTTCTAGGGTTGGCCGAAACCTTACAAGGCCATGGGTACATGGAAAATGTAACGCCCGACCTTATATCTACCCTAAAGGCGAGGTTACGAGTCCATACATCCATATCATTATATCATGTTAAACATGTATATCCAAACAAAACAATTACAATACATGAACTAGTGATAAGCATGCTTATTGAAGACTAATTTACCAAGCAAGGTTTACTTCATTTCTTTTATATCTACATGCATTCACAACCTAATATGAAGATCATTTAACACACTATAGCATGGAATAAACATGGTTTGAACAAGATACAACATAGGAATATAGCAAGAGTTATCTAGTCTTAGATACATTCAAAAGAAGCATTCATAAGAAACAGAAAATAGTAAACATCTAACATTTTACTTAGCATGCATACTACAAAATTTAGACATTAATGATAGTGTTATCTAGCATGACATGGGTTCCATATCCCTAACTTAATCACAGTAGAGTAGTCATGATCACACATTCAGAGTATAGCAATATAATTTCAAGCTTTCATAAGAAGCAGTTAGATTCTAGACAAACTAAGGTAGATAGAATCTTTCATCCTTTCCCGAGCCATCACCACACACATCCTCCAACCTTCCCTCTGCCTCTTCCTTTAGTTCGAGTATTTCTTACCGCTATCTGCAGCATAAGAAAAATAACAGGAACTAGTAAGCAAAACATGCTTAGTAAGAATCCGGGCCTACTCGCAAAATCCATATCAATACATCATATCATGTACACAATAATCAGATAGAATTATCAGCATCATAAGCATCTCATCAAAGCATCATAAACATCACATCAATTTATCTCTAAGTACTTTACGGAACAAGATCACATGATGAGAAATGTTTTTCAAAAAGGTTCCATAATGGTAAGTACTTCAAAATATCATATCATCATCCAGGGCCCAGTTGTCGTACCACATCATGCGCGTTCCCTAATAAATTGGGGTAGCGAGCCACCAATCTAATTAGAGCAGGACCCTTCCGTCCTACCAATGCCATGACCTTAACATGCTCATTGGATTTGTTTAACGACCCCCTTCCGAGTCGGGTACACAACTTTCCAAAGTAAAGTAATTTATCATGCAATTACTCATATATGTATATGCCTAAAGGTACTCTTAATCACTTCTCAAAGGGACACACCACACATTCGGGTGCTCTTGATCCCCTAGGGACACACCACACATTCGGGTGCTCTTGATCCCAGTTTCAATAGAGTAACCCTTTTTAGGCATATTATCAAACACATCATGTTCTTATCATCAAGGTGCCCCATGGGCTATAAGACATGCTTTTATACCTAACAAGATAGGTCACATAATTTATACACACATCACATATGTAGTAGCATGCTTCATGGTCTCATTGGGTACTTCTCAACCCCAAGACTAGGGTTGGCCGAAACATACAAGTAAGGGAGTTTAGTTTTCAAATCAAGCATTCATTCAAGCATTCTTACAAACACCTCAAGTACATTTCATGTAACAATGTAAACATGGTTTAAACCTCAAAGTGGGGTTAGCATCCACTAACCCTAATTTACAAGGGTTTGGCCGAAACCTTGTAGGGTACCAAACCCTAATTTTGTCCTTCCAAAAATTTGGAAACATCACATATGAGTATACCCTAGGTCATAAGGGTTGTTTTCATGTATTGAAAAATTTCCACACACATCCCTTAGGGTGTGGCCGAAACCCATTAAAGGACAAAACCCTAGGTTTTGTTCTTGACACCATGAAGAAAATCCATCTACATGTATACCCTAAATCTTAAGGTCTTCCCATGCATCAAAGTTGGATCAAAAACCTTCTCTTGGACCCCTTACAAGAGTTGGCCGAAACTTCCACTAGGGAAGTTCTTGTAAATTTTCAAAAGGATGAAACAACATACATTCAATAACCATTATGCCACAGGCGAGAGGATACTTACATCCTAGCGCTGGAAATTTCGCCTTCTCTTAAACCGTAGGGTACCCTAGATTTGTAGGGCAAGTGAAAATCCTTTCCGAATCTTCTCTAGGGCTCCTTAGACTTAGTAGTGGCAAGAACCTTCAAAGGTCTTCTTCCTTCCAACTTTTCTAGGGCTAGAACCCTAGACTTGATTTTCGAAAATGAGAAGGAGAGGGGAGAGGGTCTCGGTTGGGAGAAGTGAGGAAGAAGAAGAGAAGAAAAGGAAGTTATTCCAACTTCCCATATTTATACTTTTCTCATGAAAAGACATGTCTCTTCACCCTTACACACTTAACAAGCATGTTCCTTTCTCCTTCTACATGAAATATTGCTTGGTTCATTGGTTATGACATGGTGAGTGCAACTAGAAGGTCCAAGGTTCAATCCTTGCTTCCTCCTTTCTAGCTCTTCTTTTTATCACAATTTGCACTAACCCATGTCAAAGCCCATTAAACCAAGCCCATCATGAAATTTCATAATATGAATAATATTTTATGAATTCAGAATATTTCATAATATTCCAAAAATATTATTTCATAATATTTTTAATATTCCATATTCATGAATATAATATTTCATGCTAATATTTCATGATAATAATATTTCATGAATATAATATTTCATGCATTCATAACATTTCATGGCATGTGATTGCATGAAATTCATATCATTTCATTATAACCATTTTCATACATTGTCATGATTTTCCATTGACAAATTTGGGGTGTTACAGAAAACATTTCATAAAGTTCCTAATTAACCATTAAACACCAACCATACCATACCACAGGGGCCTTTGGAACCCATACTTGAAGTAAACCCTAACTTTTAGCCCAACTTCTCATCTTGGCCGAAACCCTACAAGGGTCACAAGGCTTGTAAAAATTCATATCAATCACCATTAATCCCCTTGTAACATGAGGAAACATAAGAAGCTTGCTTGAAGAGTTAGATCTAAACCCCAACCATGAAAACATGGTGGTGGCCGAAACCCTAAAGGGTATTAGGGTACACCAAAAATTCTCCAAATCCTATTTTATTCTTTATACATCATAAGAGAACATTAGAAAGCATAAGTGAGATTTTTAACATCACCTTGGACCCAAAACCCATGGTGGCCGAAACCCTAGGGTTAGGGTTCATGACCTTTTTTTCCCCAACATAAGATCCCAAATAAACTTCATATTATGATAACTTCAAGGAAAGCTATTATACCACAGGTGAGGGAGTCTTACCTTAGATTATCTTGGTTTTAGACCTTAGATTTGGGAGAAGGATGAAGACCTTGTTGCCTTTTGACCACCTCTAGCCTTTGTAACCTTGAACAAGAACCTTGGATCTTGAAGGAGAGGACTTCTTGTGAACTTTTTCCAAGGAAAACCCCTCCTATGGGGTTCGGCTAGAAGGAGGAAGAAGGAGAAGAGAAAGGGCTTGGTGGATGAAGAGAAGAGGAATAACTCTTAGGTGTTAAGTTATCTCTCATTTATACACAATGAAGAGGGGCAAGTGAAGAGACATGGTGTCTCCTCTCATGGTGACTCTTTACTTCCTTTAGCCTTAACAAAAATTCACTTCATTCCCTCATAACACTCCCTTGTTAGGTGAATTGGTTAGTGCATGCATGGTGGTACAAGAGGTCCAAGGTTCAATCCTTGGTGCATGCACCCATTTTTTTATTTTTATTTTTATTTTATTTCGAAAATTCCCCTAAAACTCACCCATAATCATGCTAATATTCCTAGTTAAAATCCATTTATTTTTATATTAAATTCTACCTAAAATTCACCAATAATCATGGTACTAGGAAGCCCATATAAGGCCCATTAGTACTTAGTTTCTCAATTTAAATGAGAAAATCATGGATTTTTAGGCTAAGGTTCGTACTAATATTTCTAGGTCCCTCGGAAAATTATCTAGACATGCTCATTATTTTAAAGAAAATATTAAGAAAATTTTCCTGGTCATTACACTTTCTTTCTACTATCCCATTTGGGGGGGGGGGGTTCTAGGACAGGAAAATTCGTGAATATATCCATTTATTCTACAAAATTCCTCAAACCTTTGATTCTCAAACTCTCCCCCGTGATCACTTCTAAGTCTTTTGATTTTGGTATCATTTTGATTTTCGATTATCTTGCATAGGTCAATAAATAAGTTTAGGGTTTCATCCTTAGTTTTTAGGAACCTAACCCAGGTAAACCTAGAGTAATCATCGATAATAACTAAGCATTACCGGTTCCCGCTTAGTGACCTGGCTCCATGTGAATCAAATAGGTCAAGGTGCAGGAGTTCAAGTGTGGTTTGGGTTAAGTCTGATTGAATTTGTTTGTGATTAGACTTGGTTTGTTTACCTTGGTTACATGAGTTACATATCGTGTTTTCATAGTTCTTAATTTTTGGTACCCCTTTAATTAGACCAAGTTGGGTAATTTTAGAAATTAGTCTAACATTAGTGTGACCTAATCTCCTATGCCAGAGGTTGGATACTTCTAATTGAGTTAAGAGGCATTTTGGTACTAAAGGTAGATTGATAGTATACACATTATTTTTCCTAGTACCCTTAAGCATGACTTCTGAGTCTTAAAGATTTCTAATCAGGTAGTCAGAGTTAGTAAATGTGACTACAGAGCCAGTATCACATAGTTGACTTATACTAAGCAAATTAAACTTGAAATTTTTAACTAACAGTACCTTTTTAATCACAAAATCAGATTTGAGTTCAATGTTACCTGACCCAATGACTTTGAGCATAGCATTGTTGCCAAATGCTACTGAGCCTAGGTTCTTGAACTTGAGTTTGGTGAATTTAAATTTGTCTCCAGTCATGTGTCTGGAGCATCCACTATCCAATATCCATTGGTCCAAATCTTAATGTTCCTATACATAAAGTATTTATTGATTTATATCCAATTAGAATTAAGGATAGCTTAATTGATTTTCACAACCTAGTCTGTCTCACCCAATCTAGTGTTATCAATCGCGTTAACCTTATGGGTTTTGTGAGACAGGATTTTCAAAAAAAATAGATTTTGATTTTGAAAAACAAGGTTAATTTTGTAAGACTTGAATTAATTTTTTAAAAATATTTATAAGGCTAGGTTTATTGATTTTGAAATGTGTTTGAGTCTAAGATTAATTGAAATTTATGTTAGATTCAAATCTGACAGTAGTAAAGTGAATTTGATTTTCAATAATTGGCTTCCAGGTCTTGACGAGGCACTAGGCCTTCTTTGGCCGTAGCCTTATTGGATCATCAACCCTTTCCTTGACAAAGCCTTTTATTGAAAATTCATCTTCAAGTTACTTCTTGAATGATTTTGGTCTAACTAGTTTGGGTCTTGGATCGGTAGCTTCAACTAGTTCGACCAAAATGGCTTCCCTAACATACTATCATCTCACCTCCACCCAATACTAGGTTTTCAAATTTTAATTAAGTCATTTTGTTCTTAGTCTAACCAGTCCTAAGTCTAAGTATGATGAATTGCAGTAGGAAGTAAACAAGCAAGCATGCAAATAAGGGAAAAAAATTTGCAAAAAACAACTTATCTAATTAAGAATATTATTTTTATATTGGCTCCCCTAGACTAAAGTCTTGATAATGGTTAGGCAGGATGTGAATCTTGTCCTTGGGGATCCAATACTGGTTTGGTCCAGCTTGATCATTCAAACAGAGCTTGGGGACCCATACTTGAACTTGGGCTCTAGGTTGGTTCAATACATCATAGTAAGACCGTTGCCTAGACTTGGTTCGGTACCCTAATCCAGATCGGTTAAGAACGGACTTCTGTTTTCCAAGGATCATATCAAGACCCTTGGAACCCGAAGTAAATCGTTCTAAAGCCACTCTTAGCTCCTTGACTTGAGTTTTCAAGGAGGAATTCTCTTTCTCAAGCTTTTCAACTTGAGTGGAGTTTCCTTCTTGAATTTTCTCGGTCAAGGATCTCGAGTCGGCTTCCTCTTTCAGGAGTTTTACTTCCTGTTGGAGGGACTCGACCCGGATTTTGACTTTCACCAAGTTACGAGATAAATAAGCAATTAGTTTAGATAGTTCAATTTCAGAATAACCTCTTACCGTTATTTGGCCGTTCTCCGAGATTGTGAGCCTTCCGTCGTCTGGCTCCGATTCCGATCCGGTGTCGACATCTTCCGAAGCGGTTAAGGTGAGAAGATTTGATTGCGGGGCCTCTTCTTCTTCTTCGGAGGAAGATTCATCCCACGTGGCTTGGAGAGCCTTCTTCCTTCGCGTCTTCTTTGCCTCCTTCAGATTGAGGCACTCTGATTTGTAATGTCCCTTCTTGTTGCATTCGTAGCATGTGACATTGGTTTTGCCTTTTGAAGATGTTGAAGGTTCAGCTGGATCTTCCTTTCTTCGGCTTGCTTTCTTTTTGTTTATCTGATGCTTCAGCTCCTTGTAGTAGTCCCGGGCTAGCCGAACCAACTTGGGTCGATCTCCTTCACTGTCTTCTGAGTCTAAGTCTGAGTCAGACTCGGGTGCTGGTTGAGGCTTCTTCTTGGGGACTTTTCCTTGGGATTTTCCTGCAATAAACGCAATACTTTTCTCGACCAAAGTGGAGTTAGTCTATTCATGCAATTCTAGTTCAGAGAAAAGTTCATCTAGTTTAATTTTGGAAAGATCCCTGGACACCTTGTAAGCATCTACCATAGATGCCCACAGTGTGTTCCTTGGGAATGCGTTTAGAGTATACCTGATTAGGTCACGGTTCTCTACCTTGTGACCTATCGTGTGCAGCCCATTCATTAGCTCCTGGATTCTGGCGTGGAGCTGTGCTGCTGATTCTCCTTCGTTCATTTTGATCATGTAGAGTCTGTTCAGCAATAGATCTCTTTTGCTGATTCTGGTGTCGGAGGTACCCTCGTGCAGCTCAATCAGCTTGTTCCAAAGTTCTTTGGCGCTGTTGAAAGGTCCCACCCGGTTCAGTTCTTCCTTGGTCAATCTGTATTGCAATGTCTGGGTTGCATTTGCATCAGTCTCGATCTTCTTCTTCAACGAGGTGCCCCATTCAGAATAGTGTTGTGCCACTCCTTCTGCGTTCTTGGGAATCTCCAAGCTAGATTGGATAATTATCCACATGTCCACCTGAGTTTTCAGGTGGACTTTCATCCTATTTTTCCAGTAGGAGAAATCTTCTCCACTGAAAAGCGGTGGTCTGGCTGTGCTGAATCCCTCTTGCATGACCATAATATTTTCTGAAAAATTAAAGACAAAGAAAACTTATTCCAAGACTTAGTCTTAGATTAGTAGTGCAGAAGAAATTAAAAGCAACGAAAAAATGATCAAGTGGTGTTGCACCAACCTCGATTAACGAGAAAGATTCGAGGAAAAAAAATTAAAATAATTCCGTAAATCCGAAAAAAACTCTCAAATTGGTTGTTGCACTAAATTTGAGCCACCCGCTCTGATACCACTTGTTGGATCGGAGAAAATCGATAGAGGGGGGGGGGGTGAATATCGATATCAAATTTTTTGAAAAAACAGAGCAGTTACGCAGCGGAAAATAACAGAACAAACGCGAACACAAGTTGGTTTTACTTGGTTCGGAGTCGCGGTCGGCTCCTACTCCAAGGCCCACGGTCCTTGACCATTTACTTTGGGCAATTCTATAGTCGCAAAGAGAATTTTACAAATAGAGTATAGAAATAGAATTGGAATTTAAATTGCAACACTTTTCGTAAATTAATTTTATCGACGCCCGAGGTGGATCGAAGTTCGGAGCAGAGGGTCGTCGTCGGCGCTGGAATCTCGAAGTCGAAGCTTGTCGGAGCATAGCGCTTGAACGAAAGTGCTTGGAGCATTTTGAGCGATGTGTTCTGAAGCCTTGGGGGTGAACCCCCTTTTATAGCACCCATAGGGGCGCCTGTGTCGATGAGGGCGCCTACACATGACCTCTCCTGCGCGATCTCTTATCCGCAGGCTCGGTCAGCGCTTATCCATCTTCACAGGGGCGCCTGGACTGATGGGGGTGCCCGTATGGTCCCGGGCACCTGAGTTGACTTGGTCTAGAGGCTTCGTGGCAGTTTGCTTCGCTTGCTTTGGTTTAGCCTTTAACTGGGGCGCCCGTATCCATTCGGGCGCCTAGCCCCAGTGAGGCGCCTCACTCCATTGAGGCGCCTCAGCTGCAGAAACTCATTCCTTCGATCCCTGCAACCAAGGTTAGTTCCAAAACAAAAAGAAGCAAACATATTAGTCATTATTTACAGCCTAAGCTGTCTTGGTTCTGACTTTGGGTCTCCCAAATGGAACCCTAGGTCGAACTACGCCTACTGTTCCCTCGCACGGGGAACGCGTCCTCACCTACTCCTCTTAGAAGAGTTTACCTTTTGCCAACCGGCTTCTCCAGTTGGACTTTTGCCCAATCCACCTGATCAGGTCTTCGTGCCAAGTCCGCGACCAGGACTTCTTGCCCAACTTCCAGTCAGATCTTTGGTGCCCAGCCCTTTGCCATGACTTCTTGCCCAGTCCTCGACCAGGACTTCTTTGCCCAACTTCCGGTCAGGTATTCTTGCCTAGTCGTTGACCAGGACTTCTTGCTCAGCCCTTTGCCAGGACTTCTTGCCTAGTGACCTAGGACTTTTCCTGCACACTTAGTAAGCTTGTTAGATCACATTAACACCTTAACTTCTGAACCCTTTGCCATTATCATAACACAGGTTTGACTTAGGTGCTTCCTGCACCAACAGTCTAGTCTGTCGTTGTCAGTATAAAAGATAGTCCAACCCCACCGGTAAAGGGGTTACACTCTCTCAACCCTACATACATTCTTTACTTCTCGCTACCTTTACTTCTCAGACAGACACTGACTTGAGTGTCGGAGTGAACTCCGTCGGACCCCTGTCAGCATGTCCCCTAACGCTTGTGTTAACCTTGCAGGACCCCAAGTTCCTCCCCGCCGCAGCAACATCCGCAGGGGCAGAACTCTAGTGACTGGCCATCATCGTCGACTCTTTCCGGAACAAATTTGGCATTGTCTGTGGGAAACTAGCAAAGCACATGAAGGAGCACCGATGGCAGGATCGGAGGGACAACCCCTTGCCCTCACAAAAGAGGAACTTGACTGCCGAGTGGCTAACGCCATCATGGAAGCGCTGGAGCAACACCTAGTTGAACAGGCATTCCCGCGACAAGGGGATCCGGCGAGGGAGGAGATCCCCAGTGTCTCTGTCTCGCATTCACAGAGATCCGTTACCCCTGTGGGGCGACAGGACGGAGCAGTCTCGGGCCCCCAGAGAGAATCTCCCGGAGACATTGAGAAGACCCACTCGGTGGCCTCCAGCGCCCAAAGGCACGAAGAAGGACAGAGGAAGAGGGATGAGCCCAAGACCTCTTATAAGGTCCCCTCTATCCCTTTCTTATCCAAGATTGTTGAAGACCCAACTGCCCAAGCAGTTCCGTGGGCCGGGGATTCCTGATTATGATGGGAAGACGGATCTAGAGGATCATGTCTATAAATTCGAAAAGCAGCACTCCTGCACCAGAATATTGACGGTGTGAAGTGCCGGGTGTTCTTGAACACTCTGTCCGGAGCAGCTCAGCGGTGGTTCTAGAGGCTGCCACAAGGTTCCATCAACTCCTTCGCGGAGTTCAGAACGACCTTCCTCCACCATTTCGCGAGCAGCTGTCGCTACCAGAAGACGACACTTAACCTGTTTGCCCTCAAGCAGAAGCCTAAGGAACCGCTCAAGGAGTACATCCAGAGGTTCAATCGGGTGGCGCAGGACGTGCCTAGTGCAACATCAGAGATATTCATCAGTGCTTGTACCCAAGGGCTCGCTGAAGGGGATTTCTTCCGATCCATGGTAAGGAAGCCCACCGCCAGTTTCGATGATTTGCTGGGACACTCTGTCAAGCATGTCAATGTGGAAGAAGTATAGTACGCCGTCGCAAAGATCCTGTCGGAGCCCCCCTTCGACGGTTCCCCGATCAGACAGGAGAGAGCCCCCCGCCCTGACCCGGGGAAAGGAACTTCACCTCGGGAAGGACCAGTGGGCTGGTAGGCGCCGGATGGTGGAGAGGGTAGACACCGAGCAGCTAGAGCCATCACCAAGGTACTGCGGTTGCCATGGCAGCTCGACACATTCCACTGAAGAGTGTCACGCCTTGAAGAAGAAGTTCGGCGAGGAGGCAGACACCAAACCTCGAAGGAATTGGAATAAGTCAGGGTACCGCAGAAGGTCTCCAAGGCAAAGTTTCTCTCCTCGGCGACAGCATGTCAAGGAAAACGAGGCCCGACCTCGGTCTCGATCACGATCGCGAGGTAGGAGTCGGGGGCCTACACCCCAACGATCTCTCTCCTTAGAGAGAGACTCCTAGAAGGGCAAGGCCCCCATGCGGGGTCCGCCCTCGGGTCATGTGGGAGTCATCTCCGGAGGGCCTACGGGGGGGGGGGCACTCCAACCAGGCCAGGAAATCTTATACTCGACGATTGGAAAACTACTCCATTGGGATGAGTCAGAGTCAGGAGCCGGGCCCTACAATATCTTTTAGTCCATCCAACCTGGAAGATGTTGAAGGTCCTCATGAAGATGCCATAGTGATCGTAGCCCGTATTGCTAACTATGAGGTTAACCGCATCTTTGTTGACACAGGGAGTTCTGTGAACATTCTGTACAAGGAGGCTTGGGATCAGATGTAGATAGATAAGGAGGACCTGCTCCCGGTCTCGACTCCGCTATTTGGTTTCACAGGGAATCGAGTACAACCGATAGGGCAAATCACCGTGTAACTCTCATTGGGCAGTGATAGGCTCGAAAGAACCCAGAGGACTCCTTTCATGATCGTGGACATGCCCTCCTCCTACAATGCCATCCTAGGTCGCCCCTGTGCTCAGCACTTTCCAGGCGGTGGTCTCTGTTTACCACTAGAAGATAAAGCTCCCAGTAGGCGACCAGGTGGTTGAAGTCCGAGGAGACCAGCTGGTGTCTCGGCGGTGCTACAGTGGAGAGGTCAGAACAGAATCTCGGAAGAACCCGAGGAGCCTGGAAGACTAGCTGGAGGAGAAGGGAAAAAACTCAGGAGGTCCTGGCCCGGCTGCGGTCTTGGACCCTTCTTGTCTTGGTATGATTCGCGTTTTAGTTAGAGTGTCTGTTTGTGTATCTCTGTGCCCTCGCAGAAAAATCAAGTAATAAAGAGAGATATTTTCCCCCTAGAGAACAATGCATTACCGAGGAGTTGAAAACCCTAATACCTCGCGGTGTAGCCGATGCCCGGGGTACTTAGGCTTGGTCTGGGACATATGCACCCGACTAAGTATCCATAACCCAAATACCTCGCGGTGCAGCCGATGCCTGGGGTATTTACCCGACCAAGTATCCAAAACCCTAATATCCCGCAGTGCAGCCGATGCCCGGGGTACTTAGGCTTGGTCTGGGACATACGCGCCTGACCAAGTATCCAAAACCCTAATACCTCGCGATGCAGCCGATGCCCGGGTACTTAGGCTTGGTTTGGGACATACGTGCCCGACCAAGTATCCAAAACCCTAATACCTCGCAGTGCAGCCGATGCCCGGGGTACTTAGGCTTGGTCTGGGACATACGCGCCCGACCAAGTATCCAAAACCCTAATACCTCACGGTGCAACCGATGCCTGTGGTACTTAGGCTTGGTCTGGGACATACATGCCCGACCAAGTATCCAAAACCCTAATACCCTGCGGTGCAGCCGATGCCCGGGATACTTAGGCTTGGTCTGGGACATACGTGCCCGACCAAGTATCCAAAACCCTAATACCTCACGTTGCAGCCGATACCCGGGATACTTAGGCTTGGTCTGGGACATACGCACCCGACCAAGTATCCAAAACCCTAATCCTCGTGGTGCGGCCGATGCCCGGGGTACTTAGGCTTGGTCTGGGACGTACGTGCCCGACCAAGTATCCAAAACCCTAATACCTCACGGTGCAAACCCTGGGTTTTCTGCTAAATATCAGATCTTGTTTAGCAAACCCTAGTTCTAACTGATCAAATCTCAGTATATTAACCAGATTTAATCTCGGTTTGATCATCCTACCAATCATCAGGTCCGGTTTGGCTAACCTTTGGTTACCTTAACCAACCCTGGGTTCTGGTTGACTCTACCAAACATCAGACCCTGTTTGGCTAAACCTTTGTCAACCTGATCAATCCTAGGTTAATCCTACCAAACATAAGGTCATGTTTGGTTTAACCCTTGATCACTTTGACTAACCCTTACCTTGTCTAACACATATTACTAAAGTATATTGTTAAACATCGAAACACTTAGAGGAAAATATCATTGATGCATCTTGCACCAACAAACTTGAGGAGGGGACAACTTCTTTCTCTCTTTTCCTTAGTTGGCAGCAGCTGTTGGAAGGAGCAGAAGATTGTGGTGTGATCCCAAGAAAGGAGAAGGAAAGGATTTCATCCTTTTGTGGTCGACGGCAACAAGGGTGTGCTCCTTTGATTGGTTGGCGCAAGAAGAAGGAAGAAGGAGGTCTAGGGCTTTGTTTGGTGGCTTCGTTTCTTGGAGGATCATCGCCTACACGACATCCAAGAAGGGGATAGGTCATACAGTAGAAGATCGCGAGGTAAATGAGAGGTATATCTTCTCTTTTGGTTCCTTTGATCTTACTATTTTTCCATGTGTTTAATTAATTGCATGATTCTTATTGCTTAATTAATTATGTCAATTAATTATGTTGGACCCCGATGATAAACACAAAAATCGGCGATCCACTCATCATCTATTCCGCGGCTAATCGGTTGGACGAGATTGATTGCTTGAAAAACACGTTTGTTCAAGCGGTCTTTCGAATCGGTTAGCACAATGATGAGTCGGTCATGTGGGAAATAGTTCTCCATTCGGATTGAAATATTTTAATCCGGGGACATGGAGAGGTTTCCCATGCGCGACCAGGAATCCCAATAGTTGGTATCAGAGCTAATGGTTTTTGGTTTTGCGTGTTTTGGATTCAGTTACATTTTTTGCACTTATCATGTATTTTATTATGCTGGATAATAATAGGATGTACGTAGGGTAACTCTTTGGTTGCAGACACGAGATCCAACTTATGGCTTAATATGATGTGCATGTGTGTAATTATATTTGAATCCTCAGGGTTGATGAGGCTAGATTTAGTATTTAATTTTTGTAATTAAATATTACAATTATTTAGCTGCGCATTTTGATTTATTTTCGACCTAGACTTATTGTACACTCCTTAATGGAGTATAGGATCGATGGATGTAAATTAAAATATTTTTTATCTCGGCTCGGAGATCCTCTTCATGGAGCTTGTGCATGGTGATAGGAGGAGGAGACGAGGTGGCGACACGACTGGAGGCATATTGGAGAACAAAAGCCACAATAGTTGGAAAATTAGATTTTCCTTATTTATTGTCTTTTGTTTATATGCTTGTTGTGTTTGAATGGTAAAATTCCTCAATTTCAAATAACTAAGTGGGAGAGGGACTCTAAGAGTCCCATGACCTCCATTACTAATTTGACATGTGATGCGAACAAGCTTGCGCGTTGGCTCTAAGTGCCTTCCTCCATATCGGATGAGTTTGCTTCGCGGATCACTAGGTTAGATATGATTATAGGAAGTTATTTAGGAGCGTCTAATTTTCCCCATCGGACAACACATAATCCTAGATAATTACCTTAGTATCATGTAATGGTAAACACTTAGATGCAAATAATAGTATCCTCCCCATTGGAGTTACTGCTATTATTTGTAGGGCCAAAGTGGAACCAACTATTAATTTTATTTGTCAAAAAGTTAGGTTGACAAGATAATAAAATTAATAGGTAAAACCTCCTCTTACAAATGTAGAATTCGTATACGTCCACACTATCGTGGCATATGATATTCTCGGTGTTGGTTGATTTTAAAATTTATTGTTTGAGGAATCAATATTTTTTGAAATCTATAGTATGTGATCATTGTGATTCTCAGGTTTTTCAAAAATGACTTTCAACCCACTTGCTGTAATATTAAAAGAAAATAAACTTACGGGCTCTAACTACATTGATTGGAAACGAAACCTAGACATTGTCTTGACTGCTGAGAAGAACAAATTTATACTTTTTGAGGACTGTCCTGAAAAGCCTAGCGAGAATTCTAGTGAAGAGGAGAAGGAACGTTATAAGAAGTGGGTTAAGGCAGACGAGATGGCGTGGTGTTACATTTTGGCTTCTATGTCAAATGTGCTGCAACATCAACATCAGGCCATGGTCACTGCTTATGATATGATGTTCAATCTCAAGGAACTCTTCGAACACCAGAATCGAGCTGCTAGGCAAGAGGCGATGAGGAACTTGATGACGACCACCATGGTTGAGGGAACACCCATGAGGGATCATGTTCTCAAAATGATGGCTCATTTGAATGAGATAGAAGTCCTTGGAGCGAAGATCGATGGGGAAACCCAGGTTGATATCATTCTCCAGTCTCTACCTAGGAGTTTTGAGCAGTTTCGTCTGAACTACAATATGAACAAACGTACATATTCGGTGGCAGAACTTCTAACAGAACTCCAGGCGGCAGAGGGGCTTTTTTGTCAGAGTGCTCATGCTTTGGTTGCTCAGAAGGTTTCTACTTCTAAGCCGAAAGGCAGGAAGAAGAAGAAACAATGTGTGGTAAAGAAGGCAGGATCTCAGGGACCTCAAGCTGGTGTGAAGAAGCCGAAAGGCAAGTGCTTCACGTGCAAGCAGACTAGACACTAGAAGGTGGACTGTCCTCGTCGTTAGGATAAAGGTATATCTTTTTGTTTAGTTGCTGAAACATGCTTAGCGGTGTTATCTACCGGTACCTGGTGTGTAGATACGAGAGCCACTGATCATGTCTGTAATTCTTTGCAAGGGTTCCAAGAAACCTGACGACTGGCTGAGGGAGAGATTACCATCTACATGGGCAATGCTACGCAGGCGACAGCTATTGCAGTGGGTGACATTTATTTATCATTCAATAGGAATAAAATTTTGGTTTTGAGAAATTGCCTCTATGTACCTACTTTTAGAAAGAACCTTGTTTCAATTTCTAGATTAATAAAGTTTGAGTATTCTATTTCTTTTAATGATAGATTTGTTATAAAAAGGAATAGAGAGATTATTTGAATGCTCTTGAACCAAAATCTCCCACAATGTAAATAGAAGTAAATAACTCATCGTCTAACCAAAATAAGAGGAAAGAACCTTCGAAGACGAACCCAACATATCTTTGGTATCTAAGACTTGGTCATATTAACCTGAGTAGGATTCAAAGGTTGATAGCTGATGTGTTGAGGCAATTGGCCCTTTAAATGATTGGAAGATCATGGTTTTGATGTGTGGGCGAATAAGTTTAAAGTTAGAGTGTTATGTTGTATTTGATTTGTGTGATTGAGTTTGCAGGACTTGGAGAATCACACTTGGTGGACCTATCCGAGGGACGAGAGCCGAGGGAGGAGAGCTCCAAGGGCAAGCCGGGAAGTGGACCTCAAAGGGCACACGTGAAGGGTGGCATGGAGGCAAGCCAAGGGAAGGCTTGCGTGCGCATCCGAGGGACGATAGCCAAAGGAAGAGGACTTCAAAGGGCGAGCTAAGGGAGCAGACCTGAAGGCACACGCGAAGGAGAAGGTTTGGAGTGGCTGGAACTGAGCTGGGAGGCAGGGCAATCGACTGGCCCAGAGGCAGTCGACTGCCAAAACTCACAGAAAGTTCGCAGCTTCGGACCAGTCGACTGGCCAAGGGGCAGTCGACTGGTATACCTCAAAACTAGCCGTTGGCTAGCTGTTTGCTAGCCGTTGGCTAGCCTTTGGAAGGCATTTAATGCCGGGGCAGTCGACTGCCATCTGGGCAGTCGACTGGTGCGAGTCTGGACAGACTGCGAATCTGTCCTTTTCACCTATAAAAGGAGACCTCGTTACACGTGTCTGTACCATTCCGTACAGTAACGAAGTGCTGCCAAATTGTAAAGTGATTACTTGCTTCCTCCATCTCATTTCTACATCTGTAAAGAGGAAGCTCTTGCTGTGAAGGTTTCTCCACCTAAAGGAGACTTTTCGATAGTGAAAAGTGGTGCTCGCGGCGTGGATCCTTGGACTAGTCACCCATCTGGGTGGATACCAAGTAACTGAAAGTGTTAGCATTGTTTCTGTGTTTTTCTTTTATATATTATTTCCGCTGCGCTAACAAGACTGCAGAGTTCAAGATCCGAAAAAGTGCATTCACCCCCCTCTGCACGCCACAACGATCTAACAATTGGTATCAGAGCCGGTGCATTTTGGAAGATCTAATAATCAACCAGAACATCTAAAATGACGTTTCAAGAGGGATACTCCACCGCATGACCACCGTTCTTCGACGGCAACGACTTCGCGTACTGGAAAGGTAGAATGCAATACTATCTTATGAATGACATAGAGACTTGGATAAGTGTTGCAGATGGCTTCGAGACGCCCGTCGATGAAAGAGGAGATCCTACACCCATGAGAACATGGTCCAAAGAAGTGATGAAGAGGGCGCAATCAAATGCCAAGGCTACTACTACACTGCAGTGCGGGCTCTCTAGGGAGCAACTGAACAAAGTGGGGCCATTCAAGAGTGCCAAAGAGCTATGGGACAAATTAGTTGAACTGAACGAGGGGTCAAACGAGTCCAGAAGAGCCAAGAAGGACTTGTTGGTGGCCCAACTGCAATCACTTTCCATGAAGAGCAACGAGACAGTCAGTCAGCTGCATGGAAGAGTAAAGGAAGTGATCAACGAGCTCCATGTAATTGGAGAGAAAATCGAAAATCGGGATATCGTCAGGTATGTCTTACAAGCCTTCCCGAGAACCACCCTGTGGGCATCCATGGTTGATGCTTACAAGGTATCGAGGGATTTATCCTTAGTCAAATTAGACGATTTATTTTGTGAATTTGAACTACACGAGCAAGCTAATATTTCGGCAAAAGAGAAAGGTATTGCTTTTGTTGCAGAGAAAGAGAAGAAGAGGAGAAAGGAGAAGAAGAAGGTGATCTACTCATCATCCTCGGACTCGGAGGAGTCAAGTGCCTCCATGGACAGTGACCAAGAGGCCTTTATGGTAAGAAAATTTCGTAAGGCATTTAAAAGTTTTTCTAACAAATCATATGCTAGAAAAGGGGCCAAAGGTAAGGGTAAGGCCAAGGAGATCATATGCTACAACTGTCACTAAGGGGGACATATGAAGAACGAATGTCCCAGTTGAAGAAGAGGGAGGACAAGAAAGAAGAGAAGAAGAAGAATGACAAGAAGAAGTCAAAGGGAAAGGAGAAGAGTGCCACGAACCTCAAGGCGACCTGGGACGATCCCTCATCCTCAGAGGAAGAAGAAGAGCAAGTCTCCCACTTCGCTCTTATGGCACAAGAGGGTTCAGACTCTTCAGACGATGAATGGAGCTCAAGCAGTGAAGATGAGAGCTCCTCCACCTCATCATCAGAGTCAGAGGCTTCGGTAAGTGAGGTATACCACTTACCCTCTTCTACCTTAGTGAAAATTATCTCTAGCACAAACATGGATTTAGCTAAGGCTAGAAGTAGAATTAAGGATCTTAAGGAAGAAATTGCCATGCTTAGAGTAGAAGCTATTAAACTCAAGAATTTACATGCTAGCTCCACCTCTTCAGATGTTTCACATATTGAAATTGAAAATAAGGCGTTAAGGAAACAAGTAGATGACCTCACAAAGGCCCTTAGAAAATTCCAAGTAGGATCAAGTAACCTTGACATGATCATAAACAGTCAAAGGGCTGTATATAACAAGGCCGGATTAGGTTATAGGCCTAAGACCAAGGAGGTAGCTTTTGTTTCACTTACTGGTAGGATTGGTGCATCTAGGAGATTAGAGGCTAGGGGAACCACCAAGAAGGCATGGGTACCTAAGAAATTTTTAAATGATGCTTATGGATCTAAGATTTGGGTACCAAAAGAGTATATTTTCCGTGTTGTCTAGGTAAAGGTGAAGGAGGCCGCAACCTCGTGGATAGTAGATAGTGGATGCTCAAGACACATGACCGGGGATGTGAGCAAGTTCACCACTATTAGCTACCTAAGAGAAGGAACGGTCTCTTTTGGAAACAGTGGAAAGTTAAGGATCATTGGTAGGGGCACAATTGAGGTATCTCCCAATATTTCGATTCATAAGGTACTCTTGATTAAGGATATGAAGTTTAATCTATTAAGTGTAAGTCAATTATGTGATGCCGGGTTTAGAGTAAAATTTCATGCTAAGAAATGTGTAATTAGACATAATGAATCAAACACTATCATATTAGAAGGGTTTAGAGAGACAAACTTATATTATCTTGATCTATCTTATGCTACTAACAATGTTGTTAAGTGTCTCATGTCCAAAGAAGAAGAAGGATGGTTATGGCACCGGAGACTTGGACACGTCAACATGAGGAACATTACAAGAGTGGCCAAGGAAGAATTGGTGAAGGGGCTCCCAATGATCAAGTACGAAAAGAACAAATTATGTGATGCATGTCAAGAGGGTAAGCAATCCAAAGCATCACACAAAGGTAAAACTTTAAGTACCACTTCCTTGCCCTTAGAACTTGTACATATAGACTTGTTTGATTGTCATAGTACTCCATCACTTGTAGGGAGTAAGTATTGCTTAGTGATAGTAGATGATTTTTCTAGGTTCACTTGGGTTCATTTCATGAAACATAAGGATGATACTCTAAATATATTTATAGGTTTTAGCAAAAGGGTAGAAAATGAAAAGAATACCAAAATAAACCGAATTAGAAGTGACCATGGTGGAGAGTTCCAAAACGCTAACTTCACACAATTTTGTGTTGAAAATGGATACAAGCATGAGTTTTCATGCCCTAGGACTCCTCAACAAAATGGGGTAGTTGAGAGGAAAAACCGAGCCCTACAAGAAGCCGCTAGGACTATGCTTAATGCATACTCTCTTCCTAGCTACTTTTGGGCCGAAGCGGTTAACACCGCTTGCTATATTCAAAACCGAGTATTGGTACATAGGTTTTTAGGAAAAACACCCTTTGAACTTTGGAATGGAAGGGTACCCCAAGTCCACTATTTTAGGGTCTTTGGATGTAAAGCTTACATCTTAAACACCAAAGACGACCTAAGAAAATTTGAATCAAAGGCCGATGAAGAAATCTTAGTAGGGTATTCATTGACTAGTAGGGGTTATAGAGTGTACAACAAGAGGACAAAAGTAATTGAGGAGTCCTCAAATGTCACATTTGATGAAACCACTAGTACCTACCCTAGGAAGGCCTCAATTGATAAGGATATAGAAGAGGTCCAACCCCTTGCCCAAAGACTTCAAGACCTACAATTGGAGGGCAATGATCGAGGGGGAGTAAGAAGTACCCTAGAGGATGAGGAAGAAGGAGTAAATGAACCTACAACCTCTAGACCCTTGAGACATCATCATGATCATCCCATTGACCAAATTGTAGGTGATGTCACTCAAGGAGTAAGGACTAGGTCATACTTTAGGGATCAGACTAGCCAAATAGCTCTAATCTCCCAATTAGAACCAAAGACCATTGATGAAGCATTGGGAGATGTTGATTGGGTGTTGGCCATGCAAGAAGAGCTAAACCAATTTGAGAGGAGTGAAGTTTGGGAGTTAGTTCCTAGACCCACCGATTGTACCATTGTAACCACAAGATGGGTCTTTAGTAACAAATTAGATGACCAAGGTAAAATCACTAGGAACAAGGCTAGATTGGTAGCTAGGGGGTTTAACCAAGTTGAGGGATTAGATTATGATGAGACCTATGCCCCCGTAGCTAGGTTAGAATCAATTAGAATTCTACTAGCCTATGCCGCTCACATGGGTTTCACACTTCACCAAATGGATGTGAAGTCGGCATTTCTAAATGAAATCATTAAGGAAGAAGTCTATGTAGAACAACCCCCCGGATTTGAGGATCCCAACTATCCGAGACACGTATTCAAATTAAGAAAAGCCTTGTATGGATTGAAACAAGCTCCCCGGGCTTGGTATGAAAGGCTCTCTTCATTTTTGGTGTCTAAGGGGTTTAGGAGAGGAACAATAGACTCTACATTGTTCCTAAAATCTAAGGATAAGGACATATTTGTTGCCCAAGTCTATGTAGATGATATCATTTTTGGGTCAACAAATAATGACTTCCTACAAGAATTCATCAAATGTATGGAAGATGAATTTGAGATGAGTCTTGTAGGAGAGTTAACCTTTTTCTTAGGCCTTCAAGTTAAGTAAACTAATGAAGGTACACATGTATTTCAAACCAAATATGCTAAGGAGATGCTAAAGAAATTTGGTTTAGAACATGCTAAGGAAGCATCTACACCCATAGGAACTAATGTGAAAATGGATAGTGATCTTGAAGGCAAAATGGTAGACTCTAAACAATATAGGAGCATGATTGGTAGCCTCCTATACCTAACGGCTAGTAGACCCGACATACTATTTGCGGTAGGTATGTGTGCTAGGTACCAATCTTGTGCAAAAGAGTCCCATTTAATTGTGGTCAAAAGGATTCTAAGGTATGTGAAAGGAACCCTAAATGTTGGACTTTGTTATCCTAGAACCCCAAATGTTGACCTAATTGGATACACCGACTCGGACTATGCGGGTTGCAAGTTAGATAGGAAGAGTACAAGTGGAGGGTGTCAATTTCTTGGGTCTTCATTAGTTAGTTGGAGTAGTAGGAAACAACCATGCGTTTCCCTATCCACAACGGAAGCAGAATATGTGGCAATGGGTGGATGTGTTTCCCAACTCCTTTGGATCATGCACACCTTAGAGGACTATGAGCTACATTACACCAAGGTCAATGTCTTATGTGATAATGTAAGCACGATCAACCTAACAAAAAATCCGGTTCACCATTCTAGAACAAAGCACATTGAAGTGAAACATCACTTCATTAGAGACCATGTGGCAAGGGGAGACATAGAATTACACTATGTTGAATCAAAGTCGAACCTAGCCGACATCTTTACCAAGCCTCTTCCCGAATCGAAATTTACATCCTTAAGAAGAGGCCTTGGAATGTGCTTTGTGGAAGTATAGAATGATCTTGGACACATTAGCTTTGAAAAAGGGTGCTTGATCCATTAGGGTGATACATTTGGCTCACTTGTGTTTGTGGCACATTGTTGGACCATTAAGAGTATCAAAATATCAAAACTAGATCAACTATGTGGGAGGCAAGTGTTTAATCAATGGACACTTTGCCAAAGATCATAGTTGGACATTTTAAACCTTTGAAAACCATTTTATGTTTTACATATTGTGCCATGCTTTTAAAAGTCACATATTTGCAAAATTAGTTTCAAAGGTTGATACAAAATGTAGTGTTTTTCAAAACTTTTGGGTTTTTATCAAAAGACGTGCATGTTTGAAATTTTATATAGTTTATTATTTTTCCCTGATAGAGTATAACATTTCAAACATGTACGCAAAATCTTATAATTTTTTGAATTTTCTGGAATTTTCTGGGAGTTTCTGAAATTCGGCAGAAAACTTGTAAATTCAGACTGATAGCGTATCAGTCGACTGCCCTATGGGCAGTCGACTGGTACAACAATTTCAGTAGCTGTGAGAAAATTCAGAAATCAATAAATCTCACATTTGATACCACAGGTTTTGGTTGCTTGAGGCAATCATTTTGATGGTGTCAAAGGGGGAGAATGGGTGGTTTAAGTTAGAACTTTGACTTAAAATGGATGATTTTAGGTATTTTGTTTAACTTATACATTGAAAGGATAAAATTTGGAGAGAAGACATGGATTAAGGGGGAGGTGCCTCTTAGGTTCGGATATGTCTTACATTCCTATTGATGTTGTTAAGTGGAAACTTAACTTGGAATATGATTAGAATTGAAACTGTGGAGAGGACATAGGTTAAGGGGGAGGTTACCTCTTAGGTCTATTATGTCTCATAATGTTTCAATTGCTATCTTTTGCTATTGCTATTGCTGTTATTTATCTCTAACTTAAACATATTGCCACACATCAAAAAGGGGGAGATTGTTGAGGCAATCGACCCTTTAAATGATTGGAAGATCATGATTTTGATGTGTGGGCGAATAAGTTTAAAGTTAGAGTGTTATGTTGTATTTGATTTGTGTGATTGAGTTTGCAGGACTTGGAGAATCACACTTGGTGGACCTATCCGAGGGACGAGAGCCGAGGGAGGAGAGCTCCAAGGGCAAGCCGGGAAGTGGACCTCAAAGGGCACACGTGAAGGGTGGCATGGAGGCAAGCCAAGGGAAGGCTTGCGTGCGCATCCGAGGGACGATAGCCAAAGGAAAAGGACTTCAAAGGGCGAGCCAAGGGAGCAGACCTGAAGGCACACGCAAAGGAGATGGTTCAGAGTGGCTGGAACTGAGCTGGGAGGCAGGGCAGTCGACTGCCAAAACTCACAGAAAGTTCGCAGCTTCGGACCAGTCGACTGGCCTGTAACACCCCAAAATTTTCCCATATGAAATATTATGAATTCATGAAACATTATTATTATTATGAAATTTCATGATGGGCTTGGCTTAAGGGGCTTGGATGTGGATTAGTGCAAAATGTGATAAAAAGGAAATATAGAAGGGAGGAAGCAAGGATTGAACCTTGAACCTCCTAGTTGCACTAATCATGTCATAACCAACGCACCAAGCCATGTTTCATGTTGAGAGAATAAGAAACATGCTTGTTAAAGCTAGGGAAGTGAAGAGACATGTCTC
>JAGFNQ010001933.1:0-65418 GCA_024364735.1 Boesenbergia rotunda | reverse complement strand
CAATCAAGCTTCATCCTGCCGCTTCCAAGTAAGAGATCCTAACCTCGCTTTACTTTATTTCATGTACAGTAATGATTATATGGAGACAATTAATGCTTGCACAACTAGCATAACTAATGAAAGTAATATTAATTCTCACATTAGTTTATTTATCACCTGTATGATAGATATGACTAGAGGACGTAGCAATCGGGGTAATGAGACAGCACCCCCACCTAATATGATGCAAGTGATCACAGATCTGCAGCGTCAGGTCACTGAACAACAGCAGATAATAAGCACTCTGATGACCCAACAGGGGAACACTGCAACCCCGCAGGGAAGTCAGAATGCGATACCTACTGAGCCTCCAACTGCACAGGCACCCCCGGACACTCCGGCCCGAGGAGTCCGACAGGAGGCCTATCTAATTCAGTGGCAGTGACTGAAGCCGGAAAAGTTCTCTGGCACCTGCAAGCCCTGGGACGCCCAGGCCTGGCTCAAGACAGTTGAGAGCACAGTGGAATTATTAGACTGGCCCAAGCATGAGAAAATTAAATGCGTCTCGTTCTGCCTCACTGGCGACGCCAGGATGTGGTGGGAACGGGTAAAAGCTAGAAGGTCAGTGGACCAGATGAAGTGGAAGGACTTCGAGTCCGAATTTCTGGAGGAATTCTTTAATATGCGAGTCACAAACAGGCACTTTGATGAGTTCACTGAATTCCGGCAGGGAAATCTCTCAGTCAACGATGTCGTTAAGCAATTTAACCGACTGACACGATTATGTCCGGAGTTGGTCAGTACAGAGAAAGAAAGGGTCAGATTAATGCTCAAGATGCTCAGGCCCGAGATAGCTCTGAATGTAGCTGACGGCGTTAATAGGCCCCAGACTGCAGAGGAGCTGTTCAGCAGCGCCCTTATTACCGAGCATTATCTAAAGAATATTAACTAGCAGAGCCAACCACTGACCGCCAGCAAGAGTCAGGATCAGTCGGGAGGTCAGAAACCTCCGAATAGCAACCCCCACTGGAAAAAGAACCACAACGGAAAGAGGAAGCCATGGAATAAATCTGTCAGTGGTTATTTAGGCAAGAAGCCTAAATACCCCCAATGTACCACTTGTGGGAAGATGCACCAAGGGACATGCCTTTTAGGCGCCAGGAGATGCTTTACCTGTGGAAAGGAAGGACACATGGCCAGAGAGTGTCCTACTGTAGCCAAAGCACCTCAGCCACAGTATGTTCAGTACAAAGGTGCTCCTCCCCAGCTACTCCTGATGCAGGCAGCTATAGATGATACTCATATATGCCAGGGGAGATTAGAGGCCCCGCCTGCCACGACAAACGCCAGGGTTTTCTCTCTTACGAAAGAAGACGTGGCGACTGCCTCTACCGTTGTCACAGGTCAGATATTTATTTACAGTCAGTATGCTACTGCTTTATTTGACACTGGAGCAACGCATTCGTTTATCTCTATGCAATATACCAAAAGAAATGATATGTCACTGCAAGATTTGGACTGAAAATTTTTGACAGCACTACCCTCGGGTGAGGTGATGCCCTCTACCCAAATGCTTCATGCCGCACCAATCAGAATCGCAGATAGGGAACTCTACTGCGATCTGATAGTGCTTGATATGTCAGATTATGATGTGATATTGGGCATGGATTTCTTGAACAAATATGGCGCCTCTATTGAGTGCCGTAAACGAAGAGTTATCTTCCGACCTGAGGCGGAAATTCTATTCGAATTTATCGGAGAGCCGAAGAAGAGGACAAGCAAATTCTTGTCGGCTCTGAAAGTAAGGAAAATGTTAGAAAAGGGATGCTCTGGATTTCTAGCTCATGTGGTTGATACCAGTCCTACAGAGGGCCCGAAGCTAGAAGACGTCAAAGTCGTATGCAATTACCCAGAGGTATTTCCCGATGACTTACCAGGGTTAGCACCTGAAAGAGATATAGAATTTGCAATTGAGTTGGTTCCTGGTACTAACCCCATTTCTAAGGCACCGTACCGTATGGCGCCGACGGAATTAAAGGAATTACAAGGGCAGTTACAAGAGCTTCTTGACAAGGGACTCATCCGCCCTAGTCATTCCCCCTGGGGAGCTCCCGTACTGTTCGTGAAAAAGAAGGATGGGTCGATGCGAATGTGTATCGACTATCGGGCGCTGAACAACGTGACTATCAAGAACAGATACCCTCTACCCAGGATAGATGACCTATTCGATCAACTGAAGGGAGCCACGGTTTTCTCTAAGATTGACCTGAGATCTGGTTATCACCAAGTCAGGGTGAAAAAGGAGGATATACCGAAGACGGCTTTCCGAACCAGATACGGACATTATGAGTTCGTAGTTATGCCATTTGGAGTTACCAATGCTCCAGCTATGTTTATGGATTTAATGAATCGGGTATTCTCGGCATTCCTCGACAGATTTGTCATCGTCTTTATCGACGATATCCTTATATATTCGAGAAGTCCCGAAGAACATGCTGAGCACCTGAGTATAGTACTACAGATTCTTCGGAAGGAACAACTGTATGCTAAATTTTCCAAATGCGAGTTCTGGCTCGATCAAGTATCATTTTTGGGACATGTTATCTCCAAGGAAGGAGTAATGGTGGACCCAATTAAAATCGAAGCTGTGAGTAACTGGACTAGACCCAAGAATGCCAGTGAAATCAGAAGTTTCCTCGGGCTAGCAGGCTATTACAGAAAATTCGTAAAGAACTTCTCTCGGATTGCAGCCCCTATGACAGCACTTACAATGAAGGACAAGAAATATGTATGGACCGAGGAATGTGAAAAGAGCTTTACTGAACTGAAAAGGAGGCTGACTAGCGCTCCAATATTGACTCTTCCAGAGAGCGATATGGGTTTCGATATGTACAGCGACGCATCCAAACTTGGACTCGGAGTTGTGCTTATGCAAAATGGGAAGGTAATTGCCTATGCCTCAAGGCAACTGAAGGAACATGAAAGAAACTACCCCACCCATGACTTAGAGTTAGCAGCGATGGTCTTTGCACTGAAAATATGGAGGCACTATCTATATGGAACTCAGTGTAAAGTTTATACAGATCACCAGAGTCTGCGGTATTTCTTCACCCAGAAAGATCTGAATATGAGACAGCGCAGATGGCTCGAATTGGTCAAGGATTATGATTGTGAGATCCTGTACCATTCGGGAAAAGCCAACAAGGTAGCCGATGCTCTCAGTAGAAAATCATGTGCTACTTTAATGTCTTTATCAGCTTTGTCACAACCCTTAGGGGAAGAAATTATGAATTAAGGGATTGAAATCATATCAGGACAGTTGTCCACCCTGATGATTGCGCCGACATTGTTCGGCGATATTCTGGAAAAGCAGAATCAAGATCCGAGTCTTTAGAGAATCAAGCAAGAGGTTCTCGAAGGCAAGGACGATGGATTTCGGATTTCGGACAGCGGAGTCTTATATCTTCGGGATTGATTATGTGTTCCCGACGACTCCGACTTACGAACAGAAATCCTCGAAGAAGCACACGGAACACCTTATGCGATGCATCCTGGGTCTACCAAGATGTATCAAGATCTGAAGAGCAAGTTTTGGTGGTCCGGTATGAAGCGAGATGTAGCCCACTATATCGGTATGTGATTGACCTGCCAGAGGGTCAAAGCAGAACACCAGAGGCCTGGAGGAGTTCTGCAACCTCTGCCGATTCCCGAGTGGAAATGGGAAGACATCTCTATGGATTTCATCTCAGGGCTGCCTAGAACGACGAATGGATATGATGGTATATGGGTGATTGTGGACAGGCTAACCAAGTCTGCCCATTTTCTGGCTATTAGGATGACCTACTCAGTGGAGCAGCTGGCTCAACTGTATGTCAAGGAAATTATCCAACTGCACGGGGTTCCCAAGACCATTATCTCTGATAGGGATGGTCGTTTTACTTCAGATTTTTGGGGACACGTGCAGAAGGCTCTTGGCACGAAGCTGAAATTCAGTACTGCCTTTCACCCCCAGACTAACGGGCAGACTGAAAGAGTAAACCAAATATTAGAGGACATATTACAATCTTGTGCCTTGGACTTCAAGGGAAGCTGGTGTCGATACCTGAGCCTGGCAGAGTTTGCTTATAACAACAGTTATCAGGCTACTATCGGGATGGCACCGTACGAAGCACTATACGGAAGGAAATGCAGATCTCCTATATGCTGGCTTGAGAGTGGTGAAAAGAAGGAGATGGGACTCCAGACTGATATTATAGATGAAACCACTCAGGCTATAAAGAATATCCGCCAAAGGATAGAGACTGCTCAGAGTCGGCAGAAAAGCTACGCTGATAAGCGACGCAGACCACTAGAGTTTGAGGTTGGGGATTCAGTATTCCTGAAAGTGACCCCTATGAAAGGGGTGATGAGATTCGGGAAGAAATGGAAACTGAGTCCGAGATATGTGGGACCGTATCAGATTCTGAGACGGGTAGGCAAAGTGGCCTACGAACTGGAGTTACCGCCAGAAATGTCGGCTATCCACAATGTCTTCCATGTATCAATGCTCAGGAAATGTACCTCCGATGAGAATCAAATGATAGAACCCCAACTAGTACAAGACCAGGAGAACCTAAGTTCTGAACGCCGACCTATTCGGATCCTAGACCGGGAAGTCAAAAAGCTAAGAAACAAGGAAGTACCCTTAGTAAAGGTTCTGTGGCGGAACGAACAATTCGAAGAAGCCACGTGGGAACGAGAGGAGGCAATACGATTAAAGTATCCGAAATTATTTTAAAGTTCGGGACGAACTTTTTATAAGGTATGGAGGATTGTAACACCCCAAAATTTTTCCATATGAAATATTATGAATTCATGAAACATTATTATTATTATGAAATTTCATGATGGGCTTGGCTTAAGGGGCTTGGATGTGGATTAGTGCAAAATGTGATAAAAAGGAAATATAGAAGGGAGGAAGCAAGGATTGAACCTTGAACCTCCTAGTTGCACTAATCATGTCATAACCAACGCACCAAGCCATGTTTCATGTTGAGAGAATAAGAAACATGCTTGTTAAAGCTAGGGAAGTGAAGAGACATGTCTCTTCATGAGAAAAGTATAAATAAGAGAAGGAGAGGTTGGAATAACTTCCTCTCTTCTTCTTCCTCACTCTCCCCACCGAAAATTCACTCTCCCCCTTTCCTTTTCATTTTCGAAAAGTAAACCCTAGGGTTCTAACCCTAGGGAATTGGAAGGGAGAAGATCCCACCCAAGGACCTTGCCCTCTATTAGGGCCAAAGGTTCTAGAGAAGTTTTAGCAAAGGAAATTCTCACTCTTCCTTCAACTAAGGGAACCCTAAGGAGTAAGAGAAGGAGAAATTCAAGCGAAAGGATGTAAGTATCCCCTCGCCTGCAGTGTAATGATTATTGTATGAGTTCTTCTCCTTGTAGTTTTCGAAAATGGGGATCTTTCCCCTTTAGTGAGTTTCGGCCACCCCCTTAGAGGAGGCCTTGGTTACTTCTTGTTACATGAGTAGACCCTTGGAATTTAGGGTATGCTTATATGTTGTTTTCCCTACATGTTGTGATGACAAAAATTAGGGTTGAACCCCCCTATAAGGTTTCGGCCAAAACATGAAGCAAAGAGGGTTTAGGGTTGTATGGTTTCTTATGATGTATCCATGTTTAGTAGTGTAGACAAAGTGTTTGTGTAAATATTTGTGTGAAACCTAAGTTCAAGAACCCTAGTTTCCCTACCCTTGACTTTCGGCCAACCCTAGGAGAATTAGGGTTTAGGGTGCATGATTATCCTAGGATGTATTCTTGGCTTAATATGTTGCAGGAAATGTATGTGAAGGTTAAACTACCCTACGAGACATGATTATGTTTAGTAAGATGATATGTATATGCATGTGATGTCTGAATGAAATGCTTGATTGGAAATCTTAAGGTTCCCTAGTATGTGATATTCGGCCAAGGCATGAACATTAGGGATTGTGAAGGTGAAACTACCCTACGAGACATGACTATGTTTAGTAAGATAATATGTATATGCATGTGATGTTTAAATGGAATACTTGATTTGGAAATCTTAGTTTTCCTAAGATATATGTGATGCTTTTCTCATGTGATGCTTGTATGGGATATTTGATGTCAAAACAATCTAAGCTACCCTACCATTGATTTTCGGCCAAACCCTAGGTTTAGGGTTAGGAAGGGTTAAATTAAACCATGAAACAGGTTATGATATGAATATGATTGATGTGACCAATTTTGTCATATATAAGTATGTGTAAGTGTTTGAAATGTGATGTATGTATGAGCATGTTTATATAGCCCATGGGGCACCCTTTATGAACTGCATGTGATGTGTATGATAAAATGCTTGAAAAGATACTCCACTAAGTATGGGATCAAGAGCACCCCTTAAGTTGTGTGGTGTGTCCCTATGGGATCATGAGCACCCTTGAAGAGTGGTGTGTCCCTTAAGAGTGGATTGGAGTACTCCTTAGCATATATGTAAAAGCATGATAAGTATTTTACTTTAGAAGTTGTGTACCCGACTCGGAAGGGGGTCGTTAAACAAATCCGGGGTGCATGTTAACGTAAGGTCATGGCTCGGGTAGGACGGAAGGGTCCTGCTCTAATTGATTGGTGGCTCGCTATCCCAATTCATTAGGGAACGCGCAATATGTAACGCGCGATATGTGGTACACAACTGGGCCCTATACGATATGGATGTATTTTTAAGTAATACCTTTATGGAATTGTTTTGAAAACATTCATTGGAAACATTTATTATATGTGAAGGGTATGCTTAAGGTACTTTATACTACATGCTTAGAAACTTTGATGTTTAGTATGCTTTGATGGACTCATGCTTATGATTTATTATGTGTACATGTTGTATTCTTTCGTATGGATTTTGCGAGTAGGACAGGATCCTTACTAAGCATTTGTGCTTACTAGTTTATGTGTTGTCTTATGCTGCAGATAAGGGTAAGGAACACTAAACTAAAGGAAGAGGCAGGAGGCTGAAGATGTGTGGGGTGGTGGCTCGGGAAAGAAAGATCTTTATATCTACATTACTATGTTTATGATAACATTTTCTTCAAAAATAAATGTTAGTAATTAGGTTTGATATTGCATGATAATGATTACACTTAGAATTCTCATATACTTGATTTTGTTTGATTATATTATGGTATGAAATAATATGTGAACCTATCATGTTATAGAATAACTTTTGATTAAAATATTTCAAATGATGTTCTAATGATTCAAGCATGACATGTGATTGACATGTATTGACTAGCATGCTTAGCACTTAGTCCTTGCGCACTTGCAATTATTATATGTTAAATTTTTATTATATGAATGAATGACTAGTACGTAACCCCGTCCCGAGAGTAGATATAAGGGTGGGCGTTAGCTCAATTGGTATTCAGGATTCACAAAGAACTAGATTTAAGCCTGGGTCTAGAGTTCGAATCCTGGGAAGGCAAAAATCCACGCCCAGGAGTGGGAAGACCTAGTATTGGTAACGGCACGGTCGACGGTCGACTGTCGAGACCGCCAAATGGGCCGCCAAATGGGCCGGGTCGTACAATAAAAAGGCGCCTTTTTATTGTAACGACCCGGCCCATTTGGCGGCCCATTTGGCGGTCTCGACCGTCGACGGTCGAGACCGCCAAATGGGCCGGGTCGTTACAAAAGGAGGGTGTGTACTATTGTGAATTGGAAAAGTAAGCATAGGAGCTTTTCAAGATCTCTGTCCATATCACATCATTACCACGTAAAAAGTAAAAAATCTCATATATCTTCCCATAATTTAAAAAAAATCTCTCAATAATTTTTTTCTCATCTCTCATTTATATTTTACACTATAGATAATTAAATTTTTATAAAAAATTTCATCTCACTTCTATAAAAAAACTAAAAAAATATTCTAGCTTACTTTAACCAACTGAGCTATTCCAGCTTACTCATTATTTTCCCTACTCGACAATATCAAATGATAGCAAAAGGTGATAACGCCAATAGTGGCAAAAGATGATCACGTTCACCCAAGCATAAAAATCACTAAAACCTCCAACCTTGTCTCAACCACACACTTTAACCAACTGAACTATTCAAGTATACTTTTTATTATTTTCCTCACTCGATAATATAAAAGGATGGCAAAATGTGATAATCATGCTCACCTAGGCATAAAAATTCGCTAGAATGAGGGTTTGAACCTTCGACCCAATCACACACTCTAATCAACAGAGTTATTCCAGCATACTTTTTATTATTTTTGCTACTCGACAATATAAAAGGATGGCAAAAGGTGATAATGATGATGGTGACAAAAGGGTGATCCCACTCACCACAGGCATAAAACCACATGCTCTAACCAACTAAGGTATTCCAGCTTACTATTTATTATTTTCCCTCTTCGATAATATAAAAGGATGATAAAAGATGGTAATGCTCACGGTGGCAAAAAGATAATCACGCTCACCCTAGCATAAAAAATCGTTAGAAGAAGAGCTTGAACCTCTGACCTTATGGTTAAACACGCTACTCTTTATTATCTTCCCTGTTCGATAATATAAAAGATGGTAAAAGGTGATAACTCTCATGGTGACAAAAGGTGATCACGCTCACCACAGGCATAAAAAATTGCTGGAAGGAAGGTAAAAGGTGGTAATGCTCATGGTGGCAAAAGATGATCATGCTCACCATGCATAAAAAATCGCTAGAAGGAGATCTTAAACTGAATAATTCAAAACGAAAGAAGATATACCTTGTGGTTAATAGCTACACACTCTAACCAACTGAGCTAGGCAAAAGATGATCACGCTCACCCAGGCATAAAAAAAATTAGAAGGAGAACTTGAACTGAATAATTCAAAATGAAAAAGGATATACCTTGTGGTTAACAGACACACGCTCTAACTAACTGAGCTAGGCAAAAGATAATCACGCTTACCCAAGCATTAAAAAATGCTAGAAAAAGAACTTGAACCTTCAAATATTGTGGTTAACAATGACAAGCTTTAACCAACTAAGCTACTCTAACATACATTTTATTATTTACCCTAATTGATAATATAAAAGGATAGCAATTGAATTAAGGAATTCAAGTGGCTTGTGCGCAATAAAGGTAATCAATCTTATCAACCTCCACACTTTTCTTCAAGTACCTTCCTCCATTCTTTCCCCCATCTTTTCTGTAGCGTCCCTATAATCCTAAGACGAGTGTTTTAGGGAATTCCCAAGATATGTTTTTAGATACCGCTACACGAGTTCGTCTATATAATCCTAAGATATTATATATTATTTTAGTATAGCTTTCATTTCCTCATAGGTGTGGCCAGGTATCATCCCAGGCATAAAATTTCGCTAGAAGGAGGGCTTGAAACTCCGACCTTGTCAAGGGTCACACGCTCTAACCAACTGAGCTATTCCAACAATCTTTTATATTTTCCCTACTCACAATATAAAAGGATGGTAAAGGGTGATAACACACATAGTGGCAAAAGATGATCACGTTCACCCAAGCATAAAAAATCGGTAGAAGGAAGGCTTAAACCTCCAACCTTGCTGCTATAAAGATAATTAATCTTATCAATAATGTATGATTACTTTCGCATGGATCACTATGAAGGGATTATTTTTTCGCTGTGCAATTTAATTATTTTTTGTACATCCTCTTCCTCTACCCATTTCCCCATTCCCCACCACACTTTTCTTCAAGCACCTTCCTCCCTTCTTTCCCCCATTTTTTCTCTAGAAGCCCGTCGTCACTATAATCCTAAGATGAGTGTTTTAGGGTGACCCCAAGATATGTTTTCAGATACCGCTATATAATTACGAGTTCGTTCCTATGATCCTAAGATGAGTGTTTTAGGACGTCCCCAAGATATGTTTTCATATACCGCTATGCAATTACGAGTCCATCCCTATAATCCTAAGATGTCGCTATACAATTACGAGTTCATCCCTATAATCCTAAGATATTATATATTACTTTAGTATAACTTTCATTTCCTCGTAATTGTGGTCAAATATCAACACTCTTTATTATCTTCTAATCACAATATAAAAGGATGGTAAAAGATGATAATAATGTGGGAAAAGATGAACATGCACACTAGGGCATTCAAAATCCATAGAAAGAAGGCTTGAACCTCCGAAGGAGGGCCAAATCACTAGGGCATGCTCACCCAGGCATAAAATTACACATGAAGGAGGGTTTGAACCTTTGAACTTGTCAAGGACCACACGCTCTAATGAACTAAGCTATTCCATCATACATATATTAGTATCCCAAGTTGATAATATAAAAGGATGGCAAAAGGTGGCATAAAATACTAGGAGAACTTGAACCTCCAAACTTATGGTAACTAACAACTATTCCAAATCTATTCAAGCTTTTTCTTTAATATTTTTCTTACTCGACAATGTCAAAGGATGGCCTCAGGCATAAAAAATTGCTTTATTATCTTCTAATCATAATATAAAAGGATGGTAAAAGATGATAATAATGTGGGAAAAGATGAACATGCTCACTAGGGCATTCAAAATCCCTAGAAAGAAGGCTTGAACCTCCGAAGGAGGGCTAAATCACTAGGGCATGCTCACCCAGGCATAAAATTACACATGAAGGAGGGCTTGAACCTTTGAACTTGTCAAGGACCACACGCTCTAACGAACTAAGTTATTCCATCATACATATATTAGTATCCCTAGTTGATAATATAAAAGGATGGTAAAAGGTGGCATAAAATACTAGGAGAACTTGAACCTCCAAACTTATGGTAACTAACAACTATTCCAAATCTATTCAAGCTTTTTCTTTAATATTTTTCTTACTCGAAAATGTCAAAGGATGGCCTCAAGCATAAAAATTCGCTAGAAGGAGGGCTTGAACCTTCGACCTTGTGGTTAACAGCCACACGCTCTAACCAACTGAGCTATTCCAGCTTAATATTTATTATAAAAGGGTGATAAAAGGTGATAACTCTCACAGTGGCAAAAGATGATGACACTCTAACCAACTAAGCTATTCAAGCTTACTCTTGATTATTTCCCCTACTCAATAATATAAAAGGATGACAAAAGGTCACACTCATCCTAGGCATAAAAATTCACTATAAAAAGAGCTTGAACTTCCAAGCTTACGATGAAGGGTCACATGCTCTAACCAACTAAGCTATTCTAGATTTCTAATTATTATTTTACCTACTCGATAATATAAAAAGATGGTAAAAGATAAAGGTGATAATGCTCATGAAGACAAAAGATGATCATACTCAAGAGGGCTTGAACCTCAAACCTTGTCGTTAAGGGTCACACTTAAACCCTCTAACCTTGTAGTTAAGGGTCACAACGAGGCCTGATATTTTTTCCATTTTAATATATATAATCATTATTTATTAATTATTTATATGATAATCTTTTAAATATTTCTTAATCTTTTCACAAATTTTTTTTTGTTAGGACTCATTGATGATCATATCCGGCGTTCATTTATTTAAACTTTAAACATGCTTAAACGTATCGTACTATTAGAGAACATCTGAAAAGCACCTAAATACATAAACTTAACTATATCGTACTATTAGAGAACATCTGGAAAGCCCCTAAATACACAAGCATAAACGTATCGTACTATTTTATATATTTCATATATTTATTTATGATTACTTTGATTTTGAATATCAGAAGACCTGATATTCTCGGATTTCAAGCCCACGTTGGGCCTGAAATCTGAAAATATCAGTCCCAACGTGGATAGCACAATTCATTTTACATTAAACAAACTTAAACGTATTGAAGAACATTTGGAAAACCCCTAAATACACGATAGATAGCACAATTTGAGTCCTTGCAACACCATAAATTCATAATATTTGACATTATTGCAATCGGACTTTTCTAGGTTCATCAGTGAGCTTTCACCGAAACCCACTGATGGATCAAGAATATTTTGACTTCTCAATACTCAATATCACCTGGCAGAATGGAGCTAGGGGATGATAATTAAGGTGTCAAAACTTAGTCCTAACTACTAGCAATAATTTTCTCGTGTTATGCCACTTAGCACGGAACAATGTATCATGTAACGGTTATAGCACATTAAAACTGTCTTATTTTATCTCTCATCTTTATCTATTTATTTTTCTAATCTTTATATCTTATTATCTATCTTAATTATTTTTCATATTTATATTTTATTTTAAATTCTATTATATTTATTTTTTATATTTTTAATCTATAAACTCGATTTATTTATTTATATTTTATATTTCTTTATTTATATTTTTTTATACATTTCTATATTTTATATTTATATCTTTATTTTCTTTATCTTTCTCACTATTTTATATTTATCATTTTATTATTTACTCGTACTATATATTTTTTTACTTATATTATTTACTTTATTTTATTCTTTATTCTTATTATATATTTATTTAAATCCCTATTTTCTTTATATTTTACTTTATCTATTTTCATATATCTTTTTTATTTAGTGTTATATCTGAAGCTAGTGTCTAACCTAGTTTAATATCTAGAAAAATCAACAAAAAAAACCCTAATATTCTAGAATATCAGGCCTAATGTGACCTATATTTTTTCCTTTTTAATAAAATTTAAAATATATAATCATCTTTTTCGATGATATCTAATCTATCTTAATTTTCACATATAAATTTTATTTTAATTTCTATTTTATATTTTCTAATATAAACAATTCTACAACTCTATTTCTTTTTTATATTTTCTATATATTTCCTTATTTTTATTTAGTTTATATTTTTCTATATTTTACATTTTCTATTTATATCCTTATTTCAATTATTTTTAATTATTTTAAAAAAAAATAATTTCAATTTTGAATATTAGAGGGCCTGATATTTTCAAATTTTAAGCTCACATTGAGTCTGATATTCTTGAATTTATCCCATTTTAAAAATATATTTTTTAAATATATAATCATCATTTATTATTTATTTATAAGATAATTTTTTTAATTATTTTTTAATCTTTTCACAATCATAATAAAATGCAATAAAAAGTTCGTGATGAGTCAAGTTGTACAAGAAGAGATATATAAGATGAGAGAAGATAAGAATATCTGTATCTGAATCATAATTTATTATTTTAAAATTAAAATTATGAAAAAATAATTTGAATCTCTCGAAAAGCAAAATTGCGAAAAGGGATTGCTGATGGAAGGAGTATAAGAGGATTAAATTGATTTTATACGTGTCTTTTGATTAAAAATAAATAAATCGTAAGATGCTTTTTAATAAATGCGTTTTCCCACGTATAACTTTTGGTGAAGTATAAAATAGAGTTAGAAATTGAGATGGCGATTCTATTAAAACAATTACAGTACCAGATGACATAGGCTACGCCATCAATTCAATTCGAGTAGATGACAGGTGACGTTTATTTATTTATCATTTTAGCACTAATGGAAATTATTTTACTGATGAGTATATATGATTCAAATTTGAATATCATACATGAATAATTCTTATTACATATGTACTTCAGTATATTTATTTTATTTAATAAATTATTAAAATTTATATATATATATATATTAAACCAACATAAATAAATTTTTTATCAAATTTATTCATAAATATTTAATTCATTTATCTAAGATATAATTATGTAAGAGGGGTAAAAGGAAAAATAAGACTACGCAGACTTCAGAAAATTTCCGAATCCCAGATTTTTAATATGGTAATTTCAAAAGTTACAGATAGGCATACGAAAATTATCTACCACAATAAGAGAGATGGGCCATTAACTACCACGATGACAAAGATGGACCGTAGGAGCTTCAGGAGGTAGACAGGAGGGATCGAAGTAGCCCTCTTCAGAGCTGGAAGTCCTCTCGAATAAGGCCCCCTCGGCAGGAACCTCCTTCAACTATACTGGGGAAAAGAGTGCATGGAAGCCTCCAATGCCGCATCCAGCCTCTTTTGAAGGCGGTCGAGTTTCATTCGGTATTGGATGCACAATACCTCCTTACCCTTCGGAGCCTCGGCTGAGTCAATTAAGAGAGAGCCGGGGGCCAAGACGCCCGCTTCTGAAATTGCGGCCGGCGGTATAGGAGAAGATACGAGAACAAATGCCCCACCCTCGGAAGGAGAAACAACCTCCTCATGGACAGAAGAAAGAGGGCTAGGGCCATCAGAGCGCAGCCTTTTCCATCTAGGGCCCGAACTCTCCGGAACTCGCCTCTTCTGCCGACTAGCGAATTGGACTGACGGAGGAACAGTAGGGGGGAGGACCCCTCGTTGACCCCCTCTTGATGAACAGCAACCGGGGTAGAGTCACCCCCCGAAGGAGGACACGTGAGGGTCAACTGACGGGTCGAAAAGCCCTTGGTTCGCTACAGGCAGGGATGCAACAGTAGCCTCTGCCCTCCCGGGTGAAACAGGCCCGCGGGACGATTCAGCGATCCTCTCTGAGGACTCGGCAGGCCCAGGGGCTGCATCCGGAACAGCCGAGGGAGGAGTCAGTGTCTCCTTGTTGGCCTCCTCCCACTTGATAAGTCGGCCCATCACCTTGGAGAACGTGACTTCCTCTGCAATAGCCAGACAAGGAGACATCAATTAGAACTAACGGGCATTGATAAACAAGACGAACATACCAAGGCTAGGACTGATTCGGGTCACATTGGGGGTAAGGCCCGCCCGGTACATGAGCTTCACACTCTGCACCAATCCAGGGTCATTGAACTCCATGCCGGAGAGTACGTTCCTAGCACGCTGGTACGCAGGACTCTGGAGAAACCCCCCTAGAGAGGGAGGAGGCGGTAGAGTCTCTATCCAACGAAGAGGACTGAAGGGCAACACAGGCAGGTGAATGAAGAAAAACTTCTCTTTCCACCCTTTGTGTGAGGAAGAGAACCCTCCTACAAACCTATGGCCCGGACGCGCCGAAAAGCTAAAGACCCGTCGAGAGCCGATCGGGACAAAGAAAGAATTAAGAGAAGAGGAGTCAAGGGGAGGTCGAAGAGCTTGAAGACAATATAAGCCCCCTCCCCCCATCTGAGCAAAGGCATTGGGAGCCATCTGGTGAAGGGGGATATCGAAATAGGCGGCTATATTCATGAAGAAAGGGGGAATGAGAAAAGGGAGCCCTGACTCTACTTGCCCCAAGAAGAAGGTAGAAAAGCATGCAAGAGGCTCCATTGGCGTCGGGTCTACCCTGGGGATAACCACCGTCATCTCAGCCGGGATGCCGTAGGTCTCAATGGCCGCCTGCAGAGCCTCTGGTCTCACTCTTGAAGAGGCAGACTCATACTACTCCGCCCAGTAACCTTCATGATTCCTAAGGAAAAAGACAAGGAGGAAGCAAACTACATACGTTCAAAAGCGTCCTTATAGAAGAAGAGGGAGACGAGGTACACTCAGTCATGAAGCCAGAAGTTGGTCGAACGGCCTCGTCTTTCCTTCTTATACCATGGAAGCCGCCTACGCGAATGCAATAGGGAAGAAACACGTGGAAATCAAGAAATCGCCATATCGGGACTGTGCCAGAGACAGTCGTCTGCAGCGGCGCACGTCAATAAGAGGTCGTGAAGAGGGCCGTTGAAGCACGTGGCGATGGGGCATTCGTGAAAGGACCTTGTCACCATCAAAGAGCGTCATGTGCCTTTATAATGGAGGGGCAGGTATCATGACCATACCTCGAAAGCCATAGAAGCCTTCCGGGAAGGACAAAACCGAAAAGGGATTCCCTAGGGACCCGGGGCAACCTCTACAATCCTAGGACCTCGTATAACTACTAAGGGAGAAATAACAGGTGCAAGGACCCCCCGGGATATAGCTTCAGGAGGCAGGCAGGAGGCGCCAGTCACCTAGGTTTAGCCTACGTGGATGTTGATGGGAGGGGAAGAACTCTGCGCCCTACGAGATCAACACGAGCATTAGGGAGACACGCCGGAGGTTGTCCGGCGGAGCCCACTCCGACGCTCAAGTCAGTACCTCGATGGAGAAGTATGGAAGGCATAAAAGTATGTAAGTAGCAGAGAGTGTGTACCCCTTTACCGGAGGGGTTGGACTACCTTTTATACCTGTTGTAACTGCCTTAGCGCGTCCCCATGATTGATGCCACATCCCCCCCCCCCCTTTGGTGGTTACTGGATAGCCCTTGAAACGGTTCACGCTGTCATTACGTGTTTTGACCCGTTGCGACATTAATGGGGCATGATGACTCCGCGATAGCAGGGATGCTTATCCGTAGATCCGCAATGGAAGGGGGACCATTGCTTAAGGTCGAAGGCAGCTTGGGCTCCGCTTCCTCGAGGTGATCTCGGGGTCTTTTGGCTCGGGTGATCGCGGGCGCTCTACTTCCCCCGAGGTGATCTCGGGACCCGACTTTCCGGGGTGCTCCCAGGAGGGGTTTACAGATCTGATCTTCTAGAGCGTGTTTCCCGAGGGGGTCCTGATAGCTCTAAAAGGAGAGTCGCTCAGACTCATCGCGTTTAGCCACGTAGCTTCTTCATCCCACGTGTCCGCCACGGGCTATTCAACCCCATCACAAGTCCCTCCCTTCAAGTCTGATCGAAAAAAGTGTGACTGACTGATCGGACTAGTGTGGTGGTGAAGAAGCTATATCCCGGGGGGTCCTTGCACCCGTTATTGCTCCCTTAGTAGTTATACGAGGTCCTAAGATTGTAGAGGTTGCCCCGGGTCCCTAGGCAATCCCTTTTCGGTTTTCTCCTTCCCGGAAGGCTTCTATGGCTTTCGAGGTACCGTCATGATACATGTCCCTCCGTTATAAAGGCGAATGGCGCTCTTTGATGGCGACAAGGTCATTCCGCGAATGCCCCATCGCCACGTGCTTCAACGGCCCTCTTCACGACCTCTTACTGACGTGCGCCGCTGCAACTGACTCATGTCAGACGACTGTCTCTGGCACAGTCCTGATATGGCGATTTCTTGATTTCCACGTGTTTCTTCCCTATTGCGTTCACGTAGGTGGCTTCCTTGGTATAAGAAGGAAAGGCGAGGCCGTTCGACCAACTTCTGGCTTTATGGCTGAGTGTACCTCGTCTCCCTCTTCTTCTATAAGGACGCTTTTGAACGTATGTAGTTTGCTTCCTCCTTGTCTTTTCCCTTAGGAATCATGGAAGGTTATCGGGCGGAGTAGTATGAGTCTACCTCTTCGAGAGTGAGACCAGAGGCTCTGCAGGCGGCCATTGAGACCTACGGCATCCTGGCTGAGATGGCGGTGGTTATCCCCAGGGTAGACCAGACGCCAATGGAGCCTCTTGCAGGCTTTTCTACCTTCTTCTTGGGGCAAATAGAGTCAGGGCTCCGTTTTCCCATTTCCCCTTTCTTCATGAATATAGCCGCCTATTTCGATATCCCCCTTCACCAGATGGCTCCCAATGCCTTTGTTCAGATGGGGGGGCCTTATATTGTCTTCAAGCTCTTTGACCTCCCCTTGACTCCTCTTCTCTTTCATTCTTTCTTCGTCCCGATTGGCTCCCGACGGGTCTTTAGCTTTTCGGCGTGTCTGGGCCATAGGTTTTTAGGAGGGTTTCCTTCCTCACACAAAGGTTGGAAGGAGAAGTTTTTCTTCATTCACCTGCCTGTGTTGCCCTTTAGTCCTCTTCGTTGGATAGAGGCTCTACCGCCTCCTGCCTCTCTAGGGGGATTTCTCCAGAGTCCTACGTACCAGCGTGCTAGGAACGTACTCTCTGGTATGGAGTTCAATGGCCCTGGACTGGTGCAGAGTGTGGAGCTCATGTACCGAGCGGGCCTTAGACCCAAAGTGACCTGAATCAGCCCCAGCCTTGGTATGTTCGTCTTATTTATCAATGCCCGTTAGTTCTAACTGATGTCTCCTTGTCTGGCTATTGCAGAGGAAGTCATGTTCTCCAAGGTGATGGGCCGACTTATCAAGTGGGAGGAGACCAACAAGGAGGCGCTGACTCCTCCCCTGGCTATTCCGGATGCAGCCCCTGAGCCTGCCAAGTCCTCAAAGGGAACCGCTGAATCGTCCCGCGAGCCTGCTTCGCCCAGGAGGACAGAGGCTACTATTGCATCCCCGCCTGTAGCGAACCAAGGGCTTTCTAACCCGTCGGTTGACCCTCAGACGGGTCCTCCTTCGGGGGTGACTCTTCCCTAGTTGTTGTTCATCAAGAGGGGGTAAATGAGGGGTCCTCCCCCCTACTGTTCCCCCATCAGTCCAATTCGCTGGTCGACAGAAGAGGCGAATTCCGGAGGGCTCGAGCCCTAGATGAAAAAGGTTGCACTCTGATGGCCCTAGCCCTCTTCCTTCTGTCCATGAGGAGATTGTTTCTCCTTCCGAGGGTGGGGCATCTATTCTCGTATCTTCTCTCATACCGCCGGCCGCAATTTCGGAAGTGGGCGTCCAGGCCCCCGGCTCTCCCTTAATTGACCCAACTGAGGCTCCGAAGGGTAAGGATGTATTGCACATCCAATATTGAATGAAACTCGACCGCCTTCAAAATAGGTTGGATGCGGCATTGGAGGTTTCCATGCACTTTTTCCCCCCATTACAGATGAAGGAGGTTCCTGCCGAGGGGGCCTTGTCGGAGGGGACTTCCAGCTCTGAGGAGGGTGACTCCGACCCCTCCTGCCTGCCATCTGAAGCTCCTGTGGTCCAGCTACTTCCTCCATGCCGGGGCTCATTGCCTTTTGAGGGCCAGGCCGGCCTCTCGAGGTCTCAAAGAGGAGAGGTCGTCCGTGTCATTGCGGGGCCTCTGACCAAACTCCGTGCGACCTTTCTGAAGGTGTGTGCTACGGTTGCATAGGATGTGTTCTGGTAGGTTCCATAATTTCTTGGTGCAATGACAGGCAACTGACGACTGCCTAACGGTCGGTCGTGGCTTGTATGCCTGGCCTCCAGTTGAAACCATGACCCGTCGAGCCCTGAGAGCAGAGGTCGCGGCTGACCACAAGCATCGGGCGGAACTTATACAAGCGGGGGTCAGCCTGTTGGTGCTTGGATGGCTAGAGAGGAGGGGGGGTGAATGTAGCCAGACACAAATTTCTCGCTCTTTTAAAACCTCTGCACTTCAAGGGTTAGCAGCAACAGCGGAAGCAATACAAAACAGAGAAACAAAGTTACAGAAACTAAAACCCTAAACTAAGCACAAGCTCAAGACACTAACAAAGAGGATTTATAAGGTTCGGGAATAACTTGCCCCTACTCCTTGGCGTGCCCGTAAGGTGGGCGATCCCTTGATCGTCGGCAGATCAAGCCCCGGAAAATCCGGATAGAATGGAACCTCCTTCTCGGTGGAGTAACCTCTCCACAATATGTCTCAACAACAGGATATGAAATCAAAGTACACAGACAAAATCATACTTACAGAGCACAAGGAGAAACGTCTACAATGCAATACTCACAACCCAGCACAACCTCGGCAAGAGTCTTCACTCAGCTCTCCCTTGTCTGCTCATTGATCGCCCTTGCAATGCTTCCAAGTACTCCAGTCGCAGCCAACAGATCACTCACAGTGTATGCAAGAGTTGCTTGAGAATTCAGAGTGATGCGCAAGAGATGAGCAGCTTGTTGCTAAAAGAGATATCCCCAGCTCCTTCTCCACTTCGTAGCTTAACCTGCTTACCATCACCTGCAACGACCCAAATACCCCTGACCTCCTCTGGACTCACTGCTTGGGACCGGGTGCATGTTGACATGGATGCGGGTTCGTAATTTTAAAATTAATTACGTGCAGCGGAAGGTTTAGCATAAATAATTTCTCTAAATCATTTAACCACACATCTAAGCATGCAAGTTTATCTTGTGTAGACATGATCATATATTTAAAATTTTGCAGAAATATAAACTAATTTACGTATTACCTCGCGTAACTCGAAGGAAGGGACGAGATCCAACCGTAAGCGTCCCTTGGAAGCTCCGCCTCTATTCGCGTCCATGCCGAGTATCTTCGGGATGACTTCGCAAAGCCACGAGTTTCGTGTTCTCGAGAACTACTAGATTCTCCGAGAATGCGACAAGAAAAACCAAGAGAGAAGTCGGAAGACTAACCACAAAAGGATGGTCGGAATCAAAATTCCGGCGAAGCAAAAAAGAGGCTTGCGGCAAAAAGATCCTTGCGGCAAACTCTAATTCCGGCAGCACCTTCTTCCGGCCAAGAGATGGTCGGAGCTTCCTTCTCCGGCAGCAGGTGGTGGTCGACAGGGAAAGGGCAGGGGCGGCCGGCTGGTGCTCCTCCTTGGGACTGGTTGGCGCACGGCAAGAAGGGGAGAAGAGAAGGAGAGAAAGAGAGGGAGAGAGTCTATGCCTTCATCTCTTCGATTATCACCCAAGCCTTGCCTTGGGTCCTTTATATAGTGGCCTCTCAACCATCAAGCCTCTCAAATATGGAATAACTTATTCCATCATGCAAAGTTTGATTTTATATCATGGTTAAAATCATATTTTAATTCATGATAAAAATCAATCAAGTCTCTTCTCTCCTATGGAATAAATTTCCTTATCATAGTAAATCAATCCATGATTGATTTTATAAAATAAACCAATCCATGGTTCATTTTAATTTCCATGAAAAATAAACCAAACCTTGGTTTATTATATAAAATTTATATCATCCATTATTTTATAAAACAAACCAGACTTGGTTTATTTTATAAATTGAACCAAAAACTTGGTTCTCTCCCTTTGTTGTGGCCGGCCAAGCAAAGAGGATGGAGGCCCTCTTTGGCCAGCCCATCTAAGCCACGCCCCAATGAATTAAACTTATTTAATTCATCTATTAAGTCTTCAAAAGACTTAGCCATTTTACGCTTCCGATGCGTCTCTGAAAAATTCAGATTCGACTTATCGTTTGGCTCAACCAAACTTAATCTCTCTTGATTGGAAAATCTAATTTTCAACTCGTTTTAAATCCCTCGGATTACTCGTAGTGCGTGTGACTAAATAGGCTTTCGATTTATGTTGGACGTCTATAATTAATCAATTATAAATGAAAAAAAAATGATGAACCAGGCAGCAGACAAATTGAACCTATGGTGACCGGCCCGGCCCCACGGAAGTTTCCCATCGGTCACCAGGGTAAATCGGGAAGCGCTCGCGGTGGCAATCTAGAAGCCCAGCGTCCCAGGGTTCGCGCCCCATTTAGAGGAAAAATTCCTGCAAAATGCGCCGTAGCTGGGGATCGAACCGCGGATGCCTGGGTTAACAACTAGAATCAATTATAGAACGATCATGGGTGGCACCTAGTAGTACATCATGATCCCCAATTAATCGAAAGATCAACGGTTGACCTCAGAAATAATTCTGAAACCCTTCAGCAGCTATAATGAATCGTGCCACATTCCCTTCACCATCTTATACCCACTTGGTTCATGACATGGTCTATGTGTGTCAGTCCCCACTAGGCTGACTACGTCACACCTAGCCCAAGTAACGTTTTCTCGTCCTACGGATTCTAATTACTCTCATGTATTTAAGAGATTCATACTCTGACCATGTCATGCTCTGGCCAGAGGCTTTGAGTAACAATCCGACGATAGGCCTCGGGTATACATCTCCTCGTAAGGAGTGGTGAATCCTTTGTAGGTTGTTCAAACATCTTTGGGCACTTCGGCTTATACCCAATCATCCTGGGTCCACACCTCCTTGGAGATGCTTGCTTAAGATGTCAAAGTATAAGTCTCCATGACCAAGATGACTTGAACACCGCAAGTCAAAGGAACATCGCACTTAAGCTGCAGTAAGAACTTCACTGATATATCTATATGTAGACTACCATATGAAGTTTTACGGCCAGTCACTCCAATGAACTAGTTCCCTTAACTAGCATTCATGTTTATCTCCGGACATCTCAATGTCACCAGCCAGTGAGAATCAGCTGATTAGAGAATAACACATGCTAGTCTCAACAGAATTGATAGTGTCCGTATTTATCAATTCATCGACTAGGGACAATTTCAATACTTCACAATTGCACATGTAGAGATAATCACTAGTTGTGAATTCATCACAAATTCTCTCATGCTGTGAATTGTATTGCGGACATTCAGTAAATGAGTTTAAGATCTCAATCAAATACACAAACATGTATACTCAAATAGTGAATATTCATTTATTAGAATAAATGATTATAATCATAAGGCGATTGTCTTAGGACACTTCTCTCATATCACTAACAGTAGCAAAAGCCTCCGTTTGACTCCCCTTGAGTAAACCTGAGTTACCTGCACACTTAGCAGATCATTAGCACAGTAAATCAACAGAGGATCAAGTATCAGAAGACTCAGAACAGATATCAGTAGTGTATCAGCAGAAATCAGAACGCGATCAGAACTCTGACAGCGCATTTTGAATTAAAGTTCAGCTTCTGATCGGTCCCCAGACCGATCAGAGAGGACCCTAATCGGTCACCAGACCGATCAGGGTGAGACCAGACCAATCAGGCTCCATCCTGATCGATCCATGATGAGAAATCTGAGATCGCGACTTCTAGTGATCGGTCACCAGACCGATCCAGCACTAGCTGGGTTTCCTCCAGCTTCTTTCTGCCACACCCCAGATCGGTCTCCAGACCGATCAGGGTGTGCCCTGATCGGTCTCCAGACCGATCAGGCCACTCTCTGACAAATCAGGTTCCATCCTGATCGGTCATAGTGAGGAGCTCGCGATTTCTGAAGTCCCTCGGATCGTTCACCAGAACGATCAGGAGCTCTCCCTGATCGGTCACCGGACCGATCAAGGGCCGAACAGAAAGGCTTCTGTTCTCTCCATGATCGGTCACCAGACCGATCAGGAGCCAAACAGAAGGGCTTCTGTTCTCTCCCTGATCGGTCACCAGACCGATCAGGAGCCGAACAGAAGCCAACCAAAGTCTCTGTATGCTCCCTGATCGGTCACCAGACCGATCCAAGAAGGAAATTCGTGCCAACTTCCCTGATCGGTCACCAGACCGATCCAGCCAAAACCAATTCCATTCTAAGTTAAGAGAACGGGCTCCCAGCCTTCTCTGACTCGTGCTCAGTCTCCCGGACCAAGACTTCATGCCCAGTTTCACTCACCGGGACTTCATTCAACTTAGCTTCCCAAGCTAGGACCTGGCTTCACTCACCAGGATTTCATCCAACCTAGCTTCCCAAGCTAGGACCTGGCTTCCCAAGCCAGGGTTTCATCCAACCTAGCTTCCCAAGCCAGGGTTTCATCCAACCTAGCTTCCCAAGCTAGGACCTGGCTTCCCAAGCCAGGGTTTCATCCAACCTAGCTTCCCAAGCTAGGATTTCAATCACTCCGTGCCCAGTCCCCGACCAAGACTTAATCCCAATCATCTCATCAACCTAAATTAAAATCGGTGTCAACACCAAAACAACAATCAGGGTCAGACTGCATCAACACAGCCGAGCTCTACGGGCGAAGGTGGAGCATCTGCTGAATACTCTGATGGCCAAGGAGTCCGCCCTACATAGTTCCTGGCACCGGGGATGGTTGATCTCTGAGCGGGTGGTGGCCATTACAAAGGACCTACTCCAAGTGACGCAGGAGCGGGATCAGCTTCAGATGTGAGAGAAGAAGTTATTGGGAGATATCTGACTCATGGAGGTCGCAACCGTGAGGTTGAACGCATGCGCTCAGGACCAAGCGCGGCAACTCGATCGGAAGGAGTCTGACCTTGTGATGGTGTATGATCACTTGTCGGTCTATGAGGATGACCTAGCTCAGGCTCGATCAGAGGTATGGGCCACATCAGACAGGCTCAAGGAGGCCTTGTCTGAGCAGGCTCAAGGAGGCCTTGTCTAAGCAAGATAGAATGTCTGCCGAGATGGAACAACTGAAGTGCGCCAAGGAGGCTGCTGAGGCTGAGCTGTGCGACCTTCGGACGGATGAGACTTCTAGCACTAGAGAGGTTGTGGCAGCCTTTAAAGTCAACTTCCTGGAATCGGATGAATTTGGCGCTATCGTCACTGGCCAGGTAATGAAGCGCTTGAAGGAAGGCTTCCACGGGGCCATTGACCAGTTGAAGAAGTCTTAATTTCTGCCTCCAGATGCGGACCCGAGTTTATGAGTGTCGGCCGAGTTTGGAAGAAACTCCTTCCCGAGGACCAAGAGTCATAGGATCATGGGTTTACCAGAGAGTTTGGCTATGCTGTATCAATTTTGATTAAAATGATCACATTTCTTTACCTTACTATCTCGTGCATGCATTTGTCTTCATGTCAAGGGCTCAGAGAGTAGCGAGATCGAGGTGTTTCGGGTTTGATCCTGGGTACGGATCTCCCAAGATAACACCGTAAGCCAAGCCAGGCCTACATTTATTCTCCTGTGGGGCCCCCGTCGACTCTTCTCTTTGGAGAATGTTGGTGGCCTCCGAACAGTCGCTTCCGCATCCCACGCAATCTCTTGAGTTGACTCATAAAGAGTTGCGGGTTCCCAGGCGCAGCGAAGGCATGTCAATCGATGCGACGCTTTAGAGTTGGCGTCCATTGCTGTTCCCGCGCCATGCCTGCATTAAATGCCCAAAGAGGCAGTGGTCACTATAAAGAGTGGGAGAAAGGTGAACCTTTCCCATTCATTTCGCCTTCTTTCTCTTTGTAGACTCCTTGCGGTAAGATACCAATGCCTTCTTCTCCGCCACTGTTTACAGTAGGAGTTGCCGACACCACCGGAGAGGATAGCAGAGACATAGTAGTGTTTCTTGCCGAAGGACCTAGAGGAGGTGGAACCACCTGCCTCATCCTATTTGCCAGGAAGCATAGCGGAGATGATGTCCGAGGTCTCGCTGATGATCCTGGCGGAGGTGGGACTCCAGGATTAACCGAGGAGTCCAGAAGAGACATCATGTGCTCCGCCGGAGAGCATAGCGGAGATGACATCTCCTGATGGTTCATCTTCTGCCTCAAACGACATCCCCTTCCGAACGCTCATTTCCCCGAGTTTTGGGCATCGGATGGTGTTTGCCGGGGATGGTGCAGTACCGTCACCTGGGGAGGAGAGGTTGCAGCCACTGCTTCCTCTCTTCTTCCTTCTTAATGTTGTAGTCATCCTTGTTGTCGGATGCATCTTTACGGGAACAGGTAGTCAGGGTATCCATGTGTTACCTCAGGCGTCCTCATTTGTTAATGGTTACTTGGATGAAGGATTGAGGGGTCTCCACTACGGCCGAGGATTCAAGGATTTCGACCATAACGCGCGTGGGTCCCCGCTCACCGGCTATTGGAAGACAGTTTCAAGCCAAGCGACTCCGCGGGAATGATGTAGTGGCGAAGAAAAGCCCAAGTAGAGAAGTGATTCCCTTTATCGGATCTTCTGATTGTATCTTGGTATTTCTTTGAGATGTTGGCATCAATGTATTTCCACTAAAAATGAAGGAAAATATTTGTTACCATTAATGTGTGCACGCGTGTATTAATATTTTGATGTCTCGCTTGTTCTCCTTTTGCCGGGTAGATCTTTACTTCCGCAGCGTATATGTGTCCCGGGCACTTGAAATATTGTGGGGCATCAAGGTTTTTGCTACTTGATCCGGCGTCTATAGCATCCTGGCAGAGCCTAAGTACCCCGGGCATCCGCAGCACCACGAGGCATTAGGGTTTTTATCCTTGGTTGGGAGTTCGTAGTAACCTAAACCAAGCCTAAGTACCTCGGGCATCCGCAGCACTCCAGGCATTAGGGTTTTCATCCTTGGTTGGGAGTCCGTAGCAACCCAGACCAAACCTATGTACTCCGGGCATCCGCAGCACCGCGACGTATTAAGCTTTTGGGTAATTGGTCGGGCATCCATAGCACCCAGACCAAGCCTAAGTACCTCGGGCATCCGCAGCACCGTGAGGCATTAGGGTTTTTATCCTTGGTTGGGAGTCCGTAACAACCCAGCCCAAGCCTAAGTACCCCGGGAATCCACAGCACCGCGAGGTATTAGGGTTTTTATCCTTGGTTGGAAGTCCGTAGCAACCCAGACCAAGCCTAAGTACCTCGGGCATTCGCAGCACCGCTAGACATTAGGGTTTTTATCCTTGGTTGGGAGTCCGTAGCAACCCAGCCCAAGCCTAAGTACCCCGGGCATCCACAGCACCGCGAGGTATTAGGGTTTTTATCCTTAGTTGGGAGTCTGTAGCACCCAGACCAAGCCTAAGTACCTCGGGCATCCGCAGCACCGCGAGGCATTGGAGTTTTTTTTTCAAAAAGGAAAGGATCTTATTTCAAGAAGAGGAAAACCCATTTTTAGAGGGGGGACCAAACCTAACCCTCTAAAAAGGGATTACAGTAAAGGAACAACTGATTTACACTTGAAAGATTGAAATACTTGTATACAAGGCAACCATTTAAACATTGATTATAACACCATTCTAACTGTTTTGCCTTGATGAATTTCCATGCTTTACGGAGGTGATCAATTGAGTGCAAAACACTAGAGAAATTGTCTTTCTTTCAGAGCCACACAGGAACAGAACCAAATGGTATTGTTACAAAATATGGCACTAATTCTTCGCAACTTCACAAGCAGGAATATATTTACCATATCAACAATTCAGCTTTAAAGCCTCTTCGAGAATATGGTACAAACAATTCAGAGCAGTCAAGCAAATTTTAGGACAGGTCCAAACAATCCAGATTCAGCTTTAAAGCCTCTTCAAGAAGGTATCTAAACTACCATACAGCTTAGAATCAACAAGCATACAAGAACGCTAATCAGAAATCAAAAATGGCTTCAAAACAGCAACAGATTTAATTAGCAAATTATGTATCAGATAGAGTAGCAATCCAAGCCAGTATATTATGTTAGGATTTGGCACTAAATCCTAACATTCGTGTTACAAATCCAGGAAAATCAGAAGAGCTTTCCAGAAATCTCAGATAACTCCTCTGCACTCATATTTTGGCTGACAGTCAACTTGCTGAGCAACTTTTAAAGCCAAGCTGCCATACAGAGAGGACCTGTGCTGCAGCTAAATATGAGATTCTTCCGAAGCAAATTCATAAAGTATATAACCAAGGATACCACCAAATATAATGATCACTGAAAATATGATGAACAGACTTCAGAAAATAGCCTAACTGTCTTTCATAGTATCAGGAAGTACTGAACCACAAATTACAGGAAACATCATGGCACTATGTATCATGCTCCAAAACAATTCTGAACATATATAAGGTACATAGCAATCCCGAACGAGAGCTAGCATCAAATTCTTCAGAAAGTTTATGATAGGAACAATATTATCCAAAACTGACTCGCAGATAACAATGATTTCCACAAACCACAAAGATAAGAGAGGAATGTGAATAAAAAGAGCGTATCTTCCAGTACTCTGCAGGAAAACCCATTCTGAAATTATCAAAGGACTAGAATTCTCATTTCAAAGAAGCAACAGATAAAACAATCTAGACATTAACTCAAGAGAACCACTACTAATTTCTGATAGTTATCAAGAAAACCCGTGTTGTTACCTCTACACAATACATGAACCAAGCTCTAAAATACGGAGAACATTAGAACATGTAAACCGCAACCTTAGCCAACAGCATAATCCACAGCCTTTTTGACAGAACGAATATATGGCATATTTAATCTGTCTAATTTGCAAATACCAAAAAGCAGCTTATCTATCTCATCAGTGCCCAAAATCCTATCTGCGAGAGAGCTATAGGCTTGATTTGCAAGGTAATCAGCAGCAGAGTTTGCCTCCCTATATATATGTGAAAGCCAAATCTGATGTTGGCTCAATATAATTTTTATTTTAGTGATCAGTTTGCGGTGATTCCATGGAATCAGAGACGATTGCAGCATTTTTAAAGCCACTAAGGAATCTGTTTCTAGCCAGATGAGGGAGTAGTTACAGAACAAGCATAATTCCAGCCCTTTCAATATTGCACTTAGCTCCGCCTTAACATTAGAAGCTATACCAATAGTTCCAGATCTTGCTAATAAAATCCGCCCTTCATGATTCCTGATAATAGCTCCATATGATGCAGGACCTGGGTTACCCTTTGAGGACCCATCTGTATTAACTTTATAGACTCCAAATTTCGGTACCTTCCAGAGCACTAATGAGATGTTGGTAATAATCCTATTGTCCAATTGAAAACTCATACCTCTCAATGCCTTAGTGCAGCCTTTCCACTGATTCTTCTTGATCAGGCCTACTACCATAGCTAATTGTATATAAGAGGAAACCTTCCATATGATTCTACTAGCCGATTGTTTAATATCGCGATGTTTAGCATCGTTCCTAGCACTCCATAAGTGCCAAAATATTAACAAAGGGATCGCTTCTTTTATAGGTCCAATTCTTGACCAAGATTGTCCAAATCTCCAGTTCTCTAAAATCTGGTATCTATCGACCCCAAATAATTGAGAAAAATGTCTCCAAACCTTCTTGGCAATCAGCCCCGAAAAGAAACAATGATCCCAAGATTCAACATCATTACAACATAGGCATTTAGAAGCTAATTCCACTCCTCTTTGTTGCAATATTTCATCTAGAGGTAACCTTCTTTTTAGGAAACGCCAAATGAAAACAGAAATGCTTGGGAAAAGAACCTTACTCCAACAAGCTCTCCAGATACCACTCGGCTGTATCACATTTCTGATGTTGTTCCAAGCTGACTTTAATGTAAATTTACCATTCAATGTTGGAATCCAAAGAATGGAATCCCGGCAGTTCAAATATTTCGCAACTGTTTCTGTATCAGGCATCCATCTCGGCACATCAAACTCCAGAATTTCCTCCATAATTCTAGCTGGCACTAAGGACTGCAATTTAGAAGAGTTCCAACCTTGGTTGCTAATAAAATCCAGCACTTTACAATTTGGGTTCCCCACTACCTCACAAGTTTGAAAAATTGGACCTTGATCTAGCCAATTGTCATACCAAAAGTTTATCTCACCCTTGCCAACAAACCAACCAATATTAACCTCTGCTAAACTTCTAATCTTAATTAGACGGCGCCAACAAGGAGAGGCTCTCCAATTAGCCGAGACCACAATTGGAGAGGTAGATCGACAATACATCTTCGATAAAAAAAATTGCCCATGGGATGCCTTGTTCCCGAAATCTGAACCAAAGTTTCATAGCTGTCGCTGTAGCAATATCTGATAGTTTCCTGATGCCCAAGCCCCCTTCCATCTTAGGTCTACATATTTCAGACCAAGCTATCCAATGAATTTTCTTTTTTAAATTAGACATACTCCAGAAAAAGTTAGCAAAAATCATTTCTATATGATGTTGAATCACCAAAGGAGGGAGGAGAACCTGCAAGGTGTAAAATGGAATTGAAGTTAAAACACTTTGGATAAGAAGCAAACGACCTCCATATGATAGTCTTTGGATATTCCAACCCATTAGTCTCTTGTTGATTTTCCCGATTATTGAATGAAAATGACTTGATTTCCTATTCCCTGCTGCAATGGGGACCCCCAAGTACATCATAGGGAGTTGACCTTCCAGAAAACCAGTAATAGAAGCAATTAGATCTTTTCTGATACTTGAAATACTTTTGGCTGGATAAAATAGACTTTTACCTTCATTAATAGATTGACCTGAGCAAATCTCATATTCCACTAAGAACTTCTTAATACGCTTAACATTATTAATTGAACCATTCATAAAGATCACAATATCGTCAGCATATGCTAAATGAGATAGCTTGAAATCACAACCCAAAGTAAAATATAACTGAGAATGTTTATTAAACAAAGAATCTAGACCTCTTGATAAGAATTCCGCTGCAATGATAAAAAGAAGAGGGGATATAGGATCACCCTACCTCAAACCTCTTTTAGAATGAAAGAAACCTGACAAATGTCCATTGATTTTAACAGAGAACCAGCATTATGTAATACAACGTTTGATAAGGTCAATAAAGACAGCCGAAAAACCAAAAGCCTCCATGACTTTAAAAAGAAAAGACCATTGAATTCTATCAAAAGCTTTCGCCATATCTAACTTCAATATTAAATTGCCACCCCGGACATGATAATTCAATTTATGATTTACCTCTTGAGCCAATAGTATATTATCTGAGATCAATCTGCCTGATACAAAACCACTCTGTGAAGGCGAAATAATTTTATTCATGATTTTACTTAATCTTGCAGCTATTAACTTGGAGATAATCTTGTTTGAAACATTGCACAAACTAATTGGCCTGAAATCTTTCCACTGCTGTGCATTATCTATTTTTGGGACTAAAATAATTGTAGTAGCCGCCATACCCTTAGGCATGGAGCTACCATGAAAGAAATCCAAAATTGCTTCCAATATATCATCCTTAATAATTTCCCAACAGGATTTATAAAATTGTGTAGAGAATCCATCCGGACCTGCTGTACTATCCATAGGCATATCCCATATAATACCTTTTATTTCCTCCATAACCGGAAGCTTAGATATACTAGCATTATCAATTGTATTAATCAAAACAGGAATATGATCAAAATTGACANCTCCGAACCAAGTAAACCGACTGTGTTTGCATTGTTCTGTTTTTCTTTTATTTTCGCTGCGCACCCGCTCTTTTTAAATCCGAACGATTTGCGATATTCACCCCCCCTCTCTCGCATTTCTCGATCCAACAGTATGTTCTATTTTTCTCTATATTTTTGCAGTAACAATGGATTGAGTTATAATATTCATAATGATTGCTTTTTTATTACTTCATTTCTGTTTACAAATTGCATATCATCAGAGTTGAATTCAGATTTCTTCCCCTGCTTGAAAGGTATGCATATTGTATATTATTCCTTAATTATTTTTTTTTAAAGCAAAAGGAAAGGATCTTATTTCAAGAAGAGGAAAACCCATTTTTTAGAGGGGGGACCAAACCTAACCCTCTAAAAACGGATTACAGTGAAGGAACAACTGATTACACATTTGGGGATTGAAAAATTGAAATACTTATAACAAGGCAATCCTTTAAACATTGATTGTAACACCATTTCTAACTGTTTTGCCTTGATGAATTTCCATGCTTTTCGGAGGTGATCAATTGAGTGCAAAACACTAAAGAAATTGTCTTTCTTACAGAGCCACACAGGAACAGAACCATGGTATTGTTACAGAATATGGCACTAACTCTTCGCAACTTCACAAACAGGAATATATTTACCATATCAACAATTCAGCTTTAAAGCCTCTTCAAGAAAATGGTCCACAATACAGAGCAGTCAAGAAAATTTCAGGACAGGTTTTACGGAAGTTCTAATGGCTACTCTGCACACAGATTCAGCTTTAAAGCCTCTTCAAGAAGGTATCTAAACTGTCATACAGCTTAGAATCAACAAACATTCAAGAACGCTAATCAGAATTCAGAAATGGCTTCAAAACGGCAACAGATTTAATTAGCAAATTATGTATCAGATAGAGTATCAATCTAACAGCCAGTATATGATAAGGCATCACCAGATAAAACTATTAAGTTTCAGGGTTTGGCACTAAATCTTCGCAACCTTTGTGTTACAAAAAGGAAAAAACAACAGAAGAGCTTTCCAGAATCTCAGATAACTCCTCTGCACTCGTATTTTGACTGTCAGCCAACTGCTGAGCAGTTTTTTAAAGCCTCTTCATATCCAAGCTGCCATACAGAGAGGACCTGTGCTACAGCTAAATATAACCAAGGATACCACCAAATATAATGATCACTGAAAATATGATGAACAGACTTCAGAAATAGCCTTACTGTCTTACATAGTATCAGGAAGATGAACCACAAATTACAGGAAACAATCTGGTTTTCAAAGAACCAATCAGTTCTAAGTATCATAGCACTATGTATCATGCTCCAAAACAATTGTGAACATATATAAGGTACATAGCAATCCCGAACGAGAGCTAGCATCAAATCTTTCAGAAAGTTTATGATAGGAACAATATTATCCAAAACTGATCAATGATTTCCACAAAACATAATTCTAAAGAAAACCACAAAGATAAAAGAGGTTGTGAATAAAAAGAGCATATTCTAGTACTCTACAGGAAAACCCATTCTGAGATTAACAAAGGACTAGATTTCTCATTTCAAAAAAGCAGAACCAGTACTAATTTCTGATAGTTAACAAGAAAACCCGTGTTATTACATGAACCAGGCTTTAAAATACGAAAACATTAGAACCTGTAAACCGCAGCGTTAGCCAGCAGCATAATCTATAGCCTTTTTGACAGAACGAATATATGGCATATTTAATCTGTCTAATTTGCAAATACCAAAAAGATGCTTATCTATCTCATCAGTGCCCAAAATCCTATTGCGGGAGAGCTATAGGCTTGATTTGCAAGGTAATCAACAGCAGAGTTTGCCTCCCTATATATATGCGAAAGCCAAATCTGATGTTGGCTCAATATAATTTTTATTTTAGTGATCAGTTTACGGTGATTCCATGGAATCAAAGACGATTGCAGCATTTTCAAAGCCACTAAGGAATCTGTTTCTAGCCAGATGGGAGAGTAGTTACTGAACAAGCATAATTCCAGCCCTTTCAATATTGCACTTAGCTCCGCCTTAACATTAGAAGCTATACCGATAGTTCCAGATCTTGCTAATATAATCCGCCCTTCATGATTCCTGATAATGGCACCATAAGATGCAGGACCTGGGTTACCCTTTGAGGACCCATCTGTATTAACTTTATAAACTCCAAATATCGGCACTTTCCAGAGCACTAATGAGATGTTGGTAACAATCCTATTGTCCAATTGAAAACCCATACCTCTCAATGCCTTAGTGCAGCCTTTCCACTGATTCTTCTTGATCAGTCCTGCTGTCATAGCTAATTGTATATAAGAGGAAACCTTCCATATGATTCTGCTGGTCGATTGTTTAATACCGCGATGTTTAGCATCGTTCCTAGCACTCCATAAGTGCCAAAATATTAATAAAGGGATCGCTTCTTTTATATGTCCAATTCTTGACCAAGATTGTCCAAATCTCCAGTTCTCTAAAATCTGGTATCTATCCACCCCAAATAATTGAGAAAAATGTCTCCAAACCTTCTTGGCAATCAGCCCCGAAAAGAAACAATGATCCCAAGATTCGACATCATTACAACATTGACATTTAGAAGCTAATTCCACTCCTCTTTGTTGCAATATTTCATCTAGAGGTAACCTTCTTTTTAGGAAACGCCAAATGAAAATAGATATGCTTGGGAAAAGAACCTTACTCCAACAAGCTCTCCAGATTCCACTCGGCTGTAACACATTTCTGATGTTGTTCCAAGCTAACTTTAATGTAAATTTACCATTCAGTGTTGGAATCCAAAGAATGGAATCACAGCAGTTCAAATATTTCGCAACTGTTTCTGTATCACTCGGCACCTCAAATTCCAGAATTTCCTCCATAATTCTAGCTGGCACTAAGGACTGCAGTTTAGCAGAGTTCCATCCTTGGTTACTAATAAGATCCAGCACTTTACTATTTGGGTTCCCCACTACCTCACAAGTTTGAAAAATTGGACCTTGATCTAGCCAATTGTCATACCAAAAGTTTATCTCACCCTTGCCAACAAACCAACCAATATTAACCTCTGCTAGGCTTCTAATTTTAATTAGACGGCGCCAACAAGGAGAGGCTCTCCAATTAGCCGAGACCACAATTGGAGAGGTAGATCGACAATACATCTTCGATAAAAAAATTGCCCATGGGGTGCCTTGTTCCCGAAATCGGAACCAAAGTTTCATAGCTGTCACTTAGCAATATCTGATAGCTTCCTGATGCCCAAGCCCCCTTCCATCTTAGGTCTACATATTTCAGACCAAGCTATCCAATGAGTTTTCTTTTTTGAATTAGACATACCCTAGAAAAAGTTAGCAAAAATCATTTCTATATGATGTTGAATCACCAAAGGAGGGAGGAGAACCTGCAAGGTGTAAAATGGAATTGAAGTTAAAACACTTTGGATAAGAAGCAAACGACCTCCATATGATAGTCTTTGGATATTCCAACCTATTAGTCTCTTGTTGATTTTCCCGATTATTGAATGAAAATGACTGGATTTCCTATTCCCTACAGCAATGGGGACCCCCAAGTACATCATAGGGAGTTGACCTTCCAGAAAACCAGTAATAGAAGCAATTAGATCTTTTCTGGTACTTGAAATACTTTTGGTTGGATAAAATAGACTTTTACCTTCATTAATAGATTGACCTGAGCAAATCTCATATTCCACTAAGAACTTCTTAATACGTTTAACGTTATTAATTGAACCATTCATAAAGATCACAATATCGTCAGCATATGCTAAATGAGATAGCTTGAAATCACAACCCAAAGTAAAATATAACTGAGAATGTTTATTAAACAAAGAATCTAGACCTCTTGATAAGAATTCCGCTGCAATGATAAAAAGAAGAGGGGATATAGGATCACCCTGCCTCAAACCTCTTTTAGATTGAAAGAAACCTGACAAATGTCCATTGATTTTAACAGAGAACCAGCATTCTGTAATACAACGTTTGATAAGGTCAATAAAGACAGCCAAAAAACCAAAAGCCTCCATGACTTTAAAAAGAAAAGACCATTGAATTCTATCAAAAGCCTTCGCCATATCTAACTTCAATATTAAATTGCCACCCCGGACATGATAATTCAATTTATGATTTACCTCTTGAGCCAATAGTATATTATCTGAGATCAATCTGCCTGATACAAAACCACTCTGTGAAGGCGAAATAATTTTATTCATGATTTTACTTAATCTTGCAGCTATTAACTTGGAGATAATCTTGTTTGAAACATTGCACAAACTAATTGGCCTGAAATCTTTCCACTGCTGTGCATTATCTATTTTTGGGATTAAAATAATTGTAGTAGCCGTCATACCCTTAGGCATGGAGCTACCATGAAAGAAATCCAAAATTGCTTCCAATATATCATCCTTAATAATTTCCCAACAGGATTTATAGAATTGTGTAGAGAATCCATCCGAACCTGCTGTACTATCCATAAGCATATCCCATATAATATCTTTTATTTCCTCCATAACCGGAAGTTTGGATATGCTACCATTATCAATTATATTAATCAAAACAGGGATATGATCAAAATTGACATCAACACAAGTATAATTCTCACCAGATAATAGATTTTCAAAATAGGCAGAACTTGAAGCTTGAATTAACTCCGGTTTATCTAAACATATTCCTTCATCCCATACTCTGAAAATCCTGCTAGCCAGTCTTTTTTTCTTAACTAAATCATGAAAAAATTTGGTATTTCTTTCACCATCAGACATCCACTTCACTGCAGCCTTTTGCTTCCAAAAAATTTCTTCCATGTGCAACATTTTAAAGAGATGCGCCTGCTTTTGAGCTTTAACTATTTTGTTAGCTTCCGAGGGATCAAGGTCAAAATTTCTCTCTGCCTCCGCAAAATTATCTTCTGCCTTAATGATGTTATCGTGCAAATTTCCAAAAACCTCCCAATTCCACCATTTCAAGTGTTCTTTTAACCTTTTTAACTTAGATTGCAGTTTATTGAGACCTTTGGCAGCAATCGGCAACCTCCAATTCGGAGTAACAGTTTGAAAAAAATCACAGTGTTTAATCCACATATTTTGAAAATGAAATGAAGCAGCAGGTTTTGGAAATTTAGGAAAAGTGATAAGCAATGGACAATGGTCAGAAGCAGCCCTGCTTAAATGTTCCACACGAACTACATAATCACTAGCATTCCAAGAAGAAGACAAAAGAATTCTGTCCAAGCGTTTCCAGATTTTGTTATTTGTCCATGTGAATCTATCACCCACAAATCCTGTGTCAGCTAAGCCAGCTAACATAATAAACTCATTAAAATCATTAACTGGTCCGAGCTTAGTTATAATACCTTTAGAATGTTCATTTGCACTGGAAATGACATTAAAGTCACCACCAATTAACCAATATTCAGAATCATCTGGTCTGATCTCCAATAACTTTTCCCAAAGGACAGCTCTATCTATTTGTGAACATTTAGCATAAATCACTGTTAATACCATTTTTATAGGAAAAATCTGCGAACTGATTTTCATATGAAGCAATTGTTCATGATCTACTAACAATTCATATTCAATATTAGCATCAAATAAAAGCCAGATTTTTCCTGAACAATTGGAAATAGCATTATCAAAACCCAATCTCCTAGTAATAAAATTCACATCTAGTTTAATAAATGGCTCAAGAATGCCCAGGAAATTCAGATGAAACTTTCCTTTTAGACAGTGAATTCTTCTTAGTGATACTTCATTACCTATCCCTCTAATATTCCAAATGATTCCTGCCATTAATAAAGAGTAGAAGAACTAGCATATTGTGACTGAGTTTTACTTCTGGTAATTCTTCGGTCATCATCTAATCTAGCTGTAAAAGAGGCAGCAGCTTTTGTGAATTTTTGACCTCTCCCCATTGCTCTGCTCTTGTTTATTTTTTGAGATTCTAATTCCTCTATATTGCAGGAAGTTGATCTTTGCAGTTGCACTTCAGTCTCATTTTCTGTATTGTCCTCTTCTATAAAGGATTTTGAAATAACAGCCATATTAGATACATTCTGCTCTACCCAAGGTTTTCCATTCTTAACAAACTGTTGCATTTCATCTGTTGGACGATCTGAAGTAACCTCCATCTCAGAAGAAAAGCCTTCTAATGATTTATTATCTGCAAACCTTGCTTCCTTCACAGCCCATGAGACATGTTGCTTATCCTTAGTGATTTTGTTAAATTCTGTTTCAGAATCAATCAAAGTGTCAAAATCTTTTGGTGAATTTTCCTCCTGAGAAATTTCATTATCAACCAGCACATCCTTATTTAGGCTAGCATGATTTCCAACCTCTAAATCATCTAAAGGCTGGAAACGATTTGTATCATTATCCAGAACAATACCAACCTTTCTGTTTAAATCTGTTAGTTTCTTCTTCTGAACCCATCTTTTCTTCTCAACTTGATTTAATTCCAACTCAAATGTATGGCCATCTAGCTGATTAAGATATGTATTTTGATATAACCTTTTATTTAACTGCGGCCTCCAATCATTATTCACAGCTTTAATTCTTTCTTCTGAGAACCATATTGGCTTTGGCTGATTACCATTTACATAGCATTCCTCTATCGAATGGCCCAAGTGCTTACAATCTATACAATATTTTGGCAACTTTTCATATAGAACTTTTTGTAGACGTTTCTCTTCCCCTATGCCAATCCAAAAATCTTCAATTCTAGGTTTTAGTAGATCAAGTTCCACACAAATACGCGCAACTGAAAGTTTGGAGCCATCCGCTGTACCTTCATCCATTTTTATTGGTTTACCAACAATTCTAGCCATTGAGAACAGACATTGCTTATTAAACATATGGATTGGTAAGTCTGGCAGTTGGACCCAAATTGGCACCACTGACGATTCTTCATCATATGAAAAATGAGGCGACCACTTGAAGATTCTCAGTGGAACACCACCTATAGACCAAACTCCACGACACCAAACCCGCGCCATATCTTTATTTGAAGTAAGATGTATAAAGATATATCCAGCTCACAATAATCGGATGTTATAGAAACCAGAGAGACCGAGATTACTAAAAGCTTGTTCAATAATTGCTAAGCTCGGGCGCCAACCTGAAAATTTGCCAATTAAGGAGAACTGATAGGGAGACGCCATACCTGAGATTTCATCCTCTGAGTAGAATATTCCAGGTTTGTTATTATAGATTGAAATCGGCTTGAAATTAGCATCTATATCAACAAAGTTCTTCTTAGATGCCCGGGGAGAGATGGGATTAACAACCGCTGCATATGAAGTCTTTGATCTCAGCGCCGTTTGAGAGATATTACGATCTGAAGCCGACGCTGCCAGAGAAGCTTTATCTATTACTGAAGAGCCTAGATTAGGTTTAGCAATAATCGGCGACTCTACATTCTCTAGTGGCGCTCCTCCGATGATGGGATTTTGATGGGCAGCATCATCGCAAACGGATAACGAAGGTAAAAAGGACTTGGTGGATATAAGGGGGGGATACATCGAATGCATCGCCGATGGGAAAAGGCCGCCGGCGGCCAAGCCGCCAGAGGAAGTGCTCGCGCGCGATGAAGTCGCGGTATCGCCTTCAAATCGCCGATGTTGACCAGTCCACTTGAGCTTCCCAACGTTTTTTCTTATTCCTTAATTGTTTCTTATTTGTTAAATTTCATTTACAAATTTAATATTATTAGAGTTATATTTAGATATTAATTATATTAAACTTTTTTTTATCTTCTATTTTGCAGAAATATTTTTCCTTTCCATCCTTTATTCACTCTGATATTCATGTACGTAATGTTTCTCTACTGCCTCTAACTTTTGGTGTATATACTTCTTTTCGTATAGTTTGAATTATGTCTAGCTGCTTTTAATGTATACATTTGGATATTTTCTCTTGTTTGGATTCAATTAACCATTGGAAAGTTTGGATGTTTACTCTTGTTTCAAAGTTTGTATTGTATAAGTTTGGAAATTAAAGTTTGGATTGGATAGTGGATTCGAAATGAAAGTTTGGAAATGAATGTTTGTATTGGATGTATACATTTGGAAAGTTTGGATTGGATGTATACATTTGGAAATGAATGTTTGTATTGGATTGGATTGGAAATGAAAGTTTAGATTTTTGTGAATGTTTGGATGTTGATATATCTATTATTGTTTCATATTTGTTTGGATATTTTGTATATTATTGATGTATATATGGGAAGTGGAAGAAACAGAATTTGCCTGGCAAAATTTTCCAGTTTTTGCGATGGATCTTTTTAAAAATCCGTCGCAACTAGCGACGGATTATTGACTATTCCGTCGCTATAACGATCGATTAGCGACAGAGTTTGACCGAATCTGTCGCTATTACGATATATTAGCGACGGAGTTTGACCATATCCGTCGCTATCACGAATGATTTGCGACGGATATTTGACCATCCGTCGCTATCACGAATGATTTACGACGGATATTTGACCATCCGTCGCTACTAAATCCCTCGGCCACGTCACCCCATTTTCTCGGTGTTTGCGACGAGTTTATATATCAGTCGCTAATATAGCGACGGAGTTTTTTTCTCTCCGTCGCTACCTTAGCTCTGCAACGAGTCTTCAGCCGACGACGCCAATTCCGTCGCTAATCTGTCGCTAGTAGTGTTTTGCGACGGAATAGCGACGGATTACGCCTGTCGCAATTCCCTATTATTTTTGTAGTGGTAGGATCGATGCACCCCGCGGGGGGGGGGGGGGGGGGGAGAATCATATATATTTTAAGTCTCTCTTTTTCGATTTTAAAAACACAAGTACACAGTGGAAGAAAACCGAATAATACAAAATAAGATCACAGTATGTAATCGGTTACTTGATTCGTAGTCCAGCAACTACTACTCTAAGGCCCATGTCCCCTTGGGATGTTTCTATTCGGCAATCCACTAAAATTTCTTCCGAAGAACGGACATAGATAACAATTACAATAATGAAGGAAGTATAACAACCTATACTTGTTGGAAACGCGATGGCTAAAGAGGGGGGGGTGAATATAGCCAATCACTTTTTCTTTAAAACTTAACAAGTTTCCTGCACTCAACTTATCAGTAGCACAGCAGAAGAAACAAAAGGAAATGAAGCAGTGTAGTAAACGAAAACAGAAATGAAAGCAAACAGAGACAACCGCCAAGATCGCTAACAAGAGGGTTTATAAGGTTCGGGGATAACTTGCCCCTACTCCTTGGCGTGCCCTTAAGGTGGGCGATCCCTTGATCGTCGGCAGATCAAGCCCCGGTTATCACCGGATAGAAAGCAATCTCCTTCTCGGTGGAGAAACCTCTCCACAGTATTTCAATCACAGATAAAGTTTAAGCACAAAGAAACAGCTAGAAGGATCTTACTCAAACACTTAGCAAGGACAAGAACACAGCAAGCTTCCCTGAGCTCCACCCAGTGGCGATCTCACGCAAGAACCCTTCTTCGTGTCTTTCCACTTTCGGACTCCAAGCTCCTTGTTCTCTCCTTCAAGCGCTCAAGTAATAGATGATTGCTTCTCGAAATCAGTAGCTTGCTCAAAGTAATGAAGCTTCAAGAACACAGCAAGCTTGTAATGGAGAACTTAAGGCGCAGCAAGAAGATTAGTTCAAGAACTCTGCTTCCACGAAGCTAACTTCCGCGCTTTTGATTCTCCACACAGCACCAGGTGACAACATCCTCCGTAGCCTCCAACTACCACACTGCCAACGCCAGCTACCACTGAGCCCTCTCTGGTCTTCCTGAGATCCCCTTAGCCAAGCCCCAGTCTCGGCTCCAGCCTGCAGCTCGGCCGTTGCAACCTGAAATGGAGAATCGGACAAACCTACTCCAAGAAAAGCCTCCATTGACCTCTCCTTGAGTGTTTGAATCCTCCCCTATCATCTGCAGCTTAATCAGAGTGTTAGAGCAGCGTATCACACAGTAAATCAAATATCAGATGTAAGTGACAGCAAATCGGATATGGTCAGACGCGATCAGAGCGTCTGACAGTGCAATTTGAATTAAAGTGATCGGTCACCGGACTGATCAGAGAGCCTCCTGATCGGTCACCAGACCGATCAGGCTGAGTCCAGACCGATCAGGCTCCGTCCTGATCGATCCCCAACGCTCAATCAGAAATTGCAATTTCTTTGAGATTCTCCTGGACCGATCACCAGACCGATCCCAGGTCGTGGATCGTTCACCAGACTGATCCACCCTCATATTGGGCGATTTCTGAGTTTCTCAGCCTAAGCCTTCTGATCGGTCAACTGACCGATCAGGGTGTAACCTGATCGGTCATCAGTCCGATCAGATCATCACTAGACCGATCAGGAACCGTCCTGATCGATCTTAGTGAGGAACCCGCGAAGCTGGATCGTTCACCAGAACGATCTGTACAGTGATCTTGATCGGTCATCAGACCGATCAGGAGCAGTTCAGTAAGGGAACTCAACCTCACTGCTCGCTCCCTGATCGGTCACCAAACCGATCAGGAGCCAGTCAATGGGTGAAACGCATACTCCCTGATCGGTCACCTGATCGATCAGGAGCAGCACAGTAGGTTCCCAACCTCACTGTGTGCTCCCTGATCGGTCACCAGACCGATCAGTCATCGCTGGATCGGTCACCAGACCGATCCACGAAGGAGCAGCGTGCCAGAATCCCTGATCGATCACCAGACCGATCCAGGGACTCAAACTTAGCCCTCTAAGCTAAGTTTTCATCCACCTTAGCCCTCCAAGCTAAGGATTTTTCACCTAACTCTCCAAGTTGGGAATTTGCACCTAACCCTCCAAGTTAGGACTTTTCACCTAACCCTCCAAGCTAGGACTTTTCACCCAACCCTTCCGAATTAGGACTTTTCCAAACCTAGCCCTCCAAGCTAGGACCTGACCCTCCAAGCCAGGACTTTTTCACCTAATTCTCCAAGATGGGAATTTGCACCTAACCCTCCAAGTTAGGACTTTTCACCTAGCCCTCCAAGCTAGGACTTTTCACCCACCTCTTCCGAATTAGGACTTTTCACACACCTAGCCCTCCAAGCTAGGATTTTCCATACCATGCCTAATCCTCGATCAAGACTTAATCATCATCAATAATCATCCACCTAAACTAAAATCGGTGTCAATACCAAAACAACAATCAGAGCCAGACTGCATCAACAATCTCTCCCTTTTTGTTGTTTGACAACCCGATTTTAAGTTTAGGGATTCTCAATCAAGTTTTCCAACATTTAGAATCATAGGGGAATCCAGATCCTCCCCCTATAACATGATCATCCTAAACTTAACCAACCAACACTCTCTCCCCCTTTGTCGAACACCGAAAAGGGGTCTAGAAGGGCTGTTAAGTTTAAACTAAACTCCCCCTTAACCCTAGGGGTATCCCAAAACAACAAGGATGTTTGAAAAGCATATGAAGACATATGATAATAAGATATAAGCATGGAAAAGTAGGCATATGTATCATATGAGCATGACATCATAAGCATGAAGATAGCTATGGATCAAATATGTAGATAGTACTCATAGCATCATCAATAAGCATACTAAAGGAAAATAACACATGCATCAGAGTCAGAAAGTCTAGGTCATAAAAACATCCAGGATGCAAGACATATACATCAAAATATGTGTGGCACAAGACCACAACAAGCAAGTCATAGGGCGTATAGCCTGAGAGTCATACAAGGCAAGAAGTCATCAATTGTCAGCGACATCATCGTCGGAATCATCGATATATATGATATCCCCGGGTGAAGGGCCACTGGAGGACGCACCATCAGGAAAAGTATGATGATACCACTCTTCATACCATCTATCCTGGAACGAGCTCATCTCAGAGACATCAGATGCTAGGACATCAAGATGGCGATCAAAGAACTGAAACTCGAAGCGGACCTCTCGTCGCCAGAGCTCGAAAATGTGTAACTCGTGCTCTGCCAGGTAACTCACCGAGACCTCGCCCATCCTTCCACACCAAGGCCCCATCGCGCTCTCGAATAATAATGCCAAACTTGGCAAAAGCGCGTCGACCCAGGCGACAATCCTGTTTGACCATGGGCATGGTCCTGCCTTTGGTGACATCAACACCAACTGACATAAGCCAGTCAGTGATGATATGACCAAAGGGCATGTAGACCATGTGACGACTCGGCTCACGATATGATAGGATGGACTAGAAAATGCTCTCCATGATGTCGAAGTCCATCTGGCGATGCATGCCGTAGAGCATAAGGCAGTGATAGGGTCGGATCTCAATCAAAGGCTTTGAAGTGATGGGTAAGATGCAATTTGTGATTATCTTGAAAAGGACATAGTCAACTGGAGCAAGTCGTAGGGCTGCAAAAGTAGGGAAAACTGGACCTAATTCATCAAGACTGGCTGGGCGGGGATGACCAAAAAAGTGCTGATAGATGGAGTCAGGGGTAACATCTGCAAATGGGGCTAGCAGAGGATCAGGTAGTTCAGGGTAGATCGAATAAAGATTCGGTGATCGTCGACCACCCAAGTACTCTGCCAAGATCTCATAAGAAAAATCAAGATTCATCTTGCCGACTCGAGTGGTGAACTCGAAACCCCCCTGAGGACCTTGCTGAAGATTATTATAGAATTCAGAGACTAGGTCATAATTGATAGTTCGTTCCAAGGACAGAAGAAAACCCAGATTGTAGAAAGTGACAATCTCCATGACGGAGGGGCAGTGCTCAGTCAGAAAAGGGATATCTATGGATCGGTAGGGTAAGAGTTTAAAGGTCCTTGCTTGGAAGGCCTGTTCACAGGCCGCATTTGGGAACCGAGAGCTAGAAGAAGGCTGCGGCCTTCTGGAAGGCCCAGATGTAGCAGGGGATTTTCCCCTTGAACTGCCCTCAGCTACTTCCTTGCCCTTGGAGGATTTTCTAAAGGGTTGAATTGGTCATACACATCATGATTTAATCAGGGAAGTGATCACACATCGAAGAACATAAGTCGAATCACAAGTTTAAGAATTGAACATCAAAGGTAAGACCCAATCATAGTTAGACATTAGATCAAGATCAACAATAGAACAATAATGAGGTGAAAAATCGATTTGATCATTTGGTGAGAAAGTGAGGTCACGGCAAATACAAAAGGGTCACGACACCACAGCAAGAACAAGAACCAAAACATGGTTAGCTTCACAACACAATTTATAAACTGTTTTGAAGGAAAGACTCAGATCAAAACTTACTTAGGTGCCATTGGTGAGGTTTCGACGATGGAAAAATCAAGCTTGCGCGGAAGGATGCTCTCGGCGCAAGAGGTGGTCGCAAGGCGTTTCTGCGAGAGAAGAACTCGCACAGGGTTTGGAGACCTTCACACTCACGCTCACGAGAGGAAGACGAACACACAGGAGGCGCTCTCGCACATATAGAGTCCCGCACGAAGGGTTTTCGGCGCTAGGGTTCGGGAGATGGAAGTGTTTCGCGAAGTTATTTGGTTGGTGGATCGGTCCACCAACCAGAATTTAATGCGATTGAACGGATCACCGTTCGATCTGATAGCACCCAGACCGATCAGGCTATAGCTTGATCGGACTGACCTGGTCCTGATCAGTCTAGTGACCGATCAGGCGCGATCCTGATCGGTCGTCTGATCGATCAGGGCATGGACAGTAGGCTCCGAAGAAAAACCTGGGAGCCCCCTGATCGGTCTGTGGACCGATCCCCATAGGGTGCCAGATCGGTCTGGGGACCGATCCAGGCTGGCTCAGAACCCTTGGTCAAAAAGTTCGGACAGTCACTGCTGGCCCTCCGATCGGTCTGTGGACCGATCGTTACAGGATGGAACCAGATCGGTCCGGAGACCGATCAACCCTAGGCCTGATCGGTCCGGTGATCGATCAGGGTTCCTGATACTCCCTGATACGAACTGAAATGTTCAGTTTCAGAATTTCTGAAGCTCTCCAAGGAGATCTGATGAAGTTTATCGGACTTGGACATGATCGCATGACTAAAATGTTGGATCGAGAGAACCGATAGAGGGGGGGGGGTGAATATCGGAAAGCGTTCGGATTTTAGAAATTAGAGAATTTGCACAGCGGAATAAAGACAATCGCGAACACAGGTATTTTACTTGGTTCGGAGCCTAGGTCGACTCCTACTCCAAGGCCCACGGTCGTTGACCGTTTTCTGCGGGCAATTCTATAAGTTCGCAAAATGGTTTACAAATCAATATTACAATTGCAGTATCGTAAAGACAAAATTAAAAGATCGCTCTTTTGTTACCGACGTCCGAGGTAGATTGACTTTTCGGAGCGGAGGGACGTCGTCGGCTCGAGTTGAGATGTTTCCGGAGAAGAGCGCGGAAGCAGAAGAGCGTCGAAGCCTTGAATGAATTGTTACCTCAGCCTTGGGGTCGAGGGCCCTTTATATAGGGCCTGGGGGTGCCCGGGACGTCGGGGGCGCCCACACGTGTCGGCCGATCCACCTTTCCCTCGGTCAACTCTGATCCCTTAAAACTCGGGATCAAGCTTTGACCGGGGCGCCCGGAACGCTGGGGGCGCCCGGATTGACCGGGTCAAACCTCATCCCTTGGCTTCGCTGGGGCTTCTCTTCGTAGGCTTGCACTGGGGGGCGCCCGGAGCGCTGGGGGCGCCCGGGAGCAGCGGGGGCGCCCGGGAGCACGGGGGCGCCCGGGAGATGAGCTGTCGAAGCCTTCCTTTGTTTTGTGTGTTTTGTGTTCACCTTGGGGGCGCCCGGGACACTCCGGGCGCCCGGGACACTCCGGGCGCCCTAGTCAGCTGTTGCCTCTTTCCTTTGAGGTTCTCTGAGCTGCAGACACTCGTTCCTTCGGTTCTGCATCCAGGGTTAGTCCAAAACACCATAAAACAATAAGATGTTAGATTATACAGCCTTAGCTGTCTTGGTTCTGACTTTGGGCCTCCAAAATGGAGCCCTAGGTCGAACCGACGCCTACTGTTCCCTCCACGGGGAACACGCCCTCACCTACTCCTCTCGGGAGAATGTACCTGATGCCAACTGCTCCTCTGGTTGGACTTTTGCCCAGCGGTCCTTTGCCAGGTCTTGGATACCGAGCTGTCCTTCGCCCGGTGCCTAGCAGTCCTTCGCTAGGTCTTGGTCTCTTGGCATTCCTTCGCCAGGTGCCTAGCAGTCCTTCGCTAGGGCTTTGTATCTGGCATTCCTTCGCCAGGTGCCTAGCAGCCCTTCGCTAGGACTTTGTTTCCTGGCAGTCCTTCGCCAGGTGCCTAGCAGCCCTTCGCTAGGACTTCTTTCTGCACACTTAGTGAACACCGTTAGATAACCAATAATACTTAACTTTGAACCCTTTGCCAATATCAAAACAAGGTTCGATATGGTGCTTCCTGCACCAACAATCTCCCCCTTTTTGATTTATGGCAACCCAATTCAAAGTTAAGTTAAAATTACAACAGTTAAGAACATAAGGTAAAAATGAAGTATAGCAATTTTACACAATTCAACGTTAAGTAAAAAACTTTATAACAGTTAATAACATAGGGTAAGATTTTGAAAAAAAAATCCTTTAATTCTCATACTCCCCCTAAACCCTGAATACTTGTGTTATAAAATACTTAACTTTGACCTTTCCTCCCCCTTTGACATATATCAAAAACAACCATGGGTGAACAAGGTAAAAATTTAAAAAGTTTTGCAAGCCTACATTTTGTTAAACAACTTTTACTTACAAGGCTTTGCAAAACTTAGGCAAAATTTTGAGGGCAAATTTCCCAAAAACAATTTGTTTACCAAAAATTTTTGCACACTTAGAAATATTTGTTTGGAAATACTTTGTGCATTTTGGAAAAGAAGATCTTTAAAAAATTTCTAGACAAGTTTTTCACCAAAAAAACTTTACTGGGAAATATTTGGCAAAATTTTTCAACAAGTTTTTGCTTAGACAAATTTTGTTTACTAAGAAAAAAACTTTATTTAGGAGAAGACATGTATTTAACAAAAATTTGAAACACTTAAAAATACTTAGAAACTTTTGAAGCACTTTTTGAAAAAAATCTCTCTTTCCTTTCTCTCCCCTTTAATGTGAAATTCTTCTCCTGTTTTAGACCATTTCTAAAATAAATTTTCTTTGAAAAAGAAGGAAAATTTTAATGAAGAGTTTAATTTTTACTTTTTCTACTCTCCCCCTAGGCCATATATATCAATAACGAAATATATTTTGAAAGAAGATTTGAGAAGAAATTATGTATCAGAGCCTATGAGTTTTGAAAATATAAAAGTACTTAGTATAACTTTTAAAAGCATAGCAAAAGCTTGAATTGTATCAACAAGACTCCACTTTGAAAGGTATTGTGCGATTAAAATTTTTTTGTATTTGTAGGCAACTCTTTAAAAACTTCACGTACTTAGAATATTACTGCCTTAGAACAGTATTAGTACTTTTGAAAAAAATCTTATGCATTTTTGAAGATATAAGTACTTTTGAAAAAAAATGTTATGCATTTTGAAAATATAATATTTTACTTGACTAGGTTTCTTTTCCAGTCTGACACAATCCTGGGAACCCTTGTTAACTACAAGGACATTTTCCTAAGTGTCCTGGAAATTCTCAAGATTCAAGCAAATATTATTTCTAAAGGTATTTCAACAATGATTTACTAAACCACAAAAATATTTTGAAAAATAATGATATTTTTAAAGGCAAATTACTTGTATTTTCAAAAGAATTTTGAAAACTTAGTATATTAAAACATATTATTTTGAAATGTTTAATAATTCTTTTAATTTAACCTCCCCCTAAACTTGATATTGTCCTAGGAAGCTTGTTGACCACAAGTTAATCTTCCTCTAAGTCTTAGGGTTTGATTCAACATAAAGAATCCACACAAAAAAAAGTTGAAACACTTTTGGAAACTACTTCGATTTGAAGACTAAATTTTCTTTTTGAAAATAGTAAAGAGCTACAAAGGGGATTCTATGTTTAAAGTAATTTTGAAAATATTGCAGGAGATGTAAATACAATAGAACTCTTTTAAAAAAAATGCTCAAGTCCGAAAAATGTATAAATGTCAAGGCTTGGATTGAAGACAATTTTTAAGTGAAAAACGGAAGGTGATTTTTGCAGGTCTTGTTCACCAACACATTGATTTTCAAAAAGAGTTTCATTGTATAATGTCAAAGAGGAATCAATTTCAAGTAGATAAGCAAATGAAACTTAAGGTGAACAATTTTAAGTACCATGAATTGAAACATTAAATTGTAGTTTTGAAAAGTTAGAATGATTTTTGAGGATTTTGAAATTAATTAGAAATTTAAATTTGAATTTTGAAAGTTGTTCATTTGAGTTAGATTTGAATTTTAAAAGTATTTATTAAAGTTTAAATTCTGAAATTTGAAATTGATTTAATTGAATTATTTTGAATTTGATTGAATTAAATTTAATTGAATTAATTAAGATTTAATTGAATTTAATTGATTTAATTAAGATTTAATTGAATCTAATTGATTTAATTAAGATTTAATTGAATTTAATTGATTTAATTAAGATTTAATTGAATCTAATTGATTTAATTAAGATTTAATTGAATTGAATTTGATTTAATTAAGATTTAATTGAATTTGATTGACTTAATTAAGATTTAATTGAATTTAATGGACTTAATTAAGATTTAATTGAATTTGATTGACTTAATTAAGATTTAATTGAATTTGATGGACTTAATTAAGATTTAATTGAATTTGATTGACTTAATTAAGATTTAATTGAATTTGATTGACTTAATTAAGATTTAATTGATTTAGTTGGTTGGGTTGGACTCAACTTTTAGGTCCTAAGCATCTCACCCATTTCTAAGTGACAAAACAGGATATCCTTAACTGTTTTGTGAGATGCATTAATTGTATCTTTGATGTTAACACTATGATTTAATTGAAGCTTGTGTTAGATTCGAGTTTAACAAATGATAATTTAAAAGTGAGTTTCGATAATTGGCTTCCAGGTCTTGGCGAGGCACAGAGGCCTTCTTCGGCCGTAGCCTTATTGGATCAACAACCCTTTCCTAGACAAAGCCTTTTAAAGAAAGATCATTTTCAAATCATTGTTTGAGACACTCTGGTCTAACTAGCTTAGGATTCGGAGAGGTAGCTTCGGCTAGTTCCACCGGACTAAAAAGACCAAATAAGGTACTCCTTACCCTACTTGATTCCTTAGTCAGGCTTCCCTAACGTACTATCATCAAATCTTGTCCTAATACTAGGTTGTTCAAGTTTCAATTAATCAGGTTAGTCCTTAAACTAACCAATCCTAATTTTAAGCAAAAAAAAATAAAAATAAAATAACAAACAACACACAATTAAAGCAAACAAAAAAATGATCTAAGTTACATCATAATCGAAATAATACTCAGGTTTTTTAAAATCAACAAGGTTGGGAATTAAATTTTCTGACATATTAACCTTAACTATTTTGTATGAATTAATTACATTCTTTGAGGTAAATATTAGATTTTCAAATATCGTAAACTTACCTTTTGATTCCCGGTTGGAAATCTCCCCCTTGATACTTGCCGTCTTTAGCATCTTGTAGTGGTCGCGAGTCATCCGGACCAGCTTCCGATCATCCCCTTCTTCATCGTCAAATTCTGAGTCTGAGTTGGACTCAAGTATTGGTTGAGGCCTCTTTTGCAATTCTCTTGGAGTTTTTCCTGCAATAAAAACTATACCTTCCTCGACCATTGCAATATCAACTTGATTATTTAATCTTAATTCAGAAAATGATTCAAAATTAATTACCGATTTTGTCTCAGAAAACTCGGCATTTGACTCTGGTTTGATTTCGACGTCGGGTGTCGAGTCTGTCTCAGCTACTTGTTCTTGAGCTTCTAAGATCTCAACATCGGAGCTCTCTTCGTGTAGATTGATTAGCTTTTCCCACATCTCCTTGGCACAGTTGAAGGATCCGACCCGCTTCAGTTCGTCTTTGGTCAAGCCGCATTGTAAGATTGTTGTAGCCCTGGCATCAGTCTCGATCTTCCTCAGAGTTGGTTCGTCCAATTTGTCCCAGGCGATCGATGATCCATCTTCTGTGGGGAGGGAGAACCCTGTTTGAATGATCATCCATATGTCCATATGGGCCTTCAGATGGAACTCCATTAGACTTCTCCAGGAATTGAAGTTGTCGCCGGAGAATAGCGGTGGACGGGCACTGTTCCATTCTTGATTGGCCATTTAAAATGATCCTTGTACACAAAAGAAAATAGAAATGTACCAAGACTTGGTCTTGGATTAGTAGTGCGGGAGAAGGGAAAAAGTAGCCAAAAAAATTATTGCACGAATTTCGAGGCAGAATAATAATAAAATAATAAAAATAATTTATGACAAGTTTTTGAAAATGTTGATTTTGTCAATTCTGATTAATATTGAAAAAGTAAGAATTTAATGTTTGAGAAAAAAAATTTGCTCGAATTAAAGTAGCACGAATTTCGAGAAAAATATTAAAATAATAATAAAAAAAGTTTATGACAAATTTTGAAAAATTGTTCGTTCTATAAATTCTGACTTGTGGCGAAAAAATAAGAATTCAAAATTGAAAAAGGCATAAGAATATTTTAAATACACCTACAGATATTATTTATTTGAAAAAAAGCGAGACTAATCGAGTGGGGTTGATTAACAAAAAAGAAAAGAAATAAAATAAAAAGAATTTCGTAAATCCGAAAAACTCTCAAATTGGTGGTTGCACCAAATTTGAGCTTCCCCGCTCTGATACCACTTGTTGGATCGAGAGAACCGATAGAGGGGGGGGGTGAATATCAGAAAGCGTTCGGATTTTAGAAATTAGAGAATTTGCATAGCGGAATAAAGACAATCGCGAACACAGGTATTTTACTTGGTTCGGAGCCTAGGTCGACTCCTACTCCAAGGCCCACGGTCGTTGACCGTTTTCTGCGGGCAATTCTATAAGTTCGCAAAATGGTTTACAAATCAATATTACAATTGCAGTATCGTAAACACAAAATTAAAAGATCGCACTTTTGTTACCGACGTCCGAGGTAGATTGACTTTTCGGAGCGGAGGGACGTCGTCGGCTCGAGTTGAGAGGTTTTCGGAGCAGAGCACGGGAGCAGAAGAGCGTCAAAGCGTTGAATGAATTGTTACCTCAGCCTTGGGGTCGAGGGCCCTTTATATAGGGCCTGGGGGCGCCCGGGACGTCGGGGGCGCCCCCACACGTGTCGGCCGATCCACCTTTCCCTCGGTCAACTCTGATCCCTTAAAACTCGGGATCAAGCTTTGACCGGGGCGCCCGGAACGCTGGGGCGCCCGGATTGACCGGGTCAAACCTCATCCCTTGGCTTCGCTGGGGCTTCTCTTCGTAGGCTTGCACTGGGGGGCGCCCGGAGCGCTGGGGGCGCCCGGGAGCACGGGGGCACCCGGGAGATGAGCTGTCGAAGCCTTCCTTTGTTTTGTGTGTTTTGTGTTCACCTTGGGGGCGCCCGGGACACTCCGGGCGCCATGGTCAGCTGTTGCCTCTTTCCTTTGAGACTCTCTGAGCTGCAGACACTCGTTCCTTCGGTCCTACATCCAGGGTTAGTCCAAAATACCATAAAATAATAAGATGTTAGATTATACAGCCTTAGCTGTCTTGGTTCTGACTTTGGGCCTCCAAAATGGAGCCCTAGGTCGAACCGACGCCTACTGTTCCCTCCACGGGTAACGCGTCCTCACCTACTCCTCTCGGGAGAATGTACCTAATGCCAACTACTCCTCTGGTTAGACTTTTGCCCAGCGGTCCTTTGCCAGGTCTTGGATACCGAGCTGTCCTTCGCCCGGTGCCTAGCAGTCCTTCGCTAGGTCTTGGTCTCCTGGCATTCCTTCGCCAGGTGCCTAGCAGTCCTTCGCTAGGGCTTTGTATCCTGGCATTCCTTCGCCAGGTGCCTAGCAGCCCTTCGCTAGGACTTTGTTTCCTGGCAGTCCTTCGCCAGGTGCCTAGCAGCCCTTCGCTAGGACTTCTTTCTGCACACTTAGTGAACAACGTTAGATAACCAATAATACTTAACTTTGAACCCTTTGCCAATATCAAAACAAGGTTCGATATGGTACTTCCTGCACCAACATAAAATTGATCCCTAAACGAGGATCAAAGATCCTTATAGGTTCAACAATCACTTTGACCCATACAAATGGAATCAAACTCAATCAACAATCATTCATGCAATTTCAACTAAGTTTGAATCAAATCCAATATTCCAATCAATTTCCTTGATTGGAATGTCCAAGTATGATCATGGAGCCAAATACACATATGTTATGCATCGGTTTTCCCCATACTTGGTCACCACCATGATTATTATCTCGTTAACTTAACTTCTCAAGGGATGCATTGACATTTTGAGAAATTGAGTTGATCCTAACATCTCACCTCATATCTAGCAAACAAAAACGTTTTGGTAAACCTTATAGTTTGTGTGAGATGTTCCCAAAGTTACCCAATTGTTTCCCAACAATTTCGAAATAATCATGAAGGGTTTTAATGCAACTCAACCCTATGAAGCACGACACATTCCCAACTCCCGTCTTAGGAAACTAAATTCATTTTCGGGAAGTGGTTTAGTGAAAATGTCGGCTAGGTTTGATTTGGACTCTACATGAGAGAGTACAATATCTCCCCTAGCTATATGATCCCTAATGAAGTGGTGACGCACCTCAATATGTTTGGTCCTAGAATGATGGACTGAATTCTTGGTTAAGTTAATTGTGCTAATGTTATCACATAACACTTGCACACCCTTGTAACTCAATCCATAGTCCTCTAAAGTATGTATCATCCACAACAATTGTGATACACTCTCTCCCATGGCGATATATTCTGCCTCGGTCGTGGAGAGAGCAACACAATGTTGCTTCCGACTTGACCAACTTACTAAGGACGAACCTAAGAATTGGCAACCCCCACTTGTGCTCTTCCGGTCCCACTTACATCCAGCGTAGTCGGAATCCGTATAGCCAATTAAATCAAAAGATTCGGTACGGGGGTACCATAGACCAACACCAATTGTGCCCTTGAGATATCTCAAAATTCGCTTAACAGCAATTAAATGAGATTCCTTGGCACAAACTTGATACCTAGCGCACATACCCACAGCAAATAGGATATTCGGTCGACTAGCTGTGAGGTATAGCAAACTACCTATCATGCTTCGATATTGAGTTAAATCAACGGGTTTACCACTCTCGTCATTGTCTAATCTTGTGTTTGTGGCCATGGGAGTGGTTACCTCCTTTGAATCACTCATGTTGAATTTTCGAAGCATTTCTTGTGTATACTTTGATTGGTGCACATGGATACCATCGCGAGTTTGCTTGATTTCAAGTCCAAGGAAGAAAGTCAATTCTCCCACTAGACTCATTTCAAATTCACTTTCCATGTGTCCAATGAACTCATTTAAATAGCCCTTATTGTTTGAGCCACAAATTATGCCATCGACATATACTTGGGCTACAAATATATTGTCACCATTGTTGGGACCGATAGACGAGCTAGAGGGGGGGGGGAGTGATTAGCTCCGATTCGCTTGTAGATGATTTGTCGCGGCGGAAGACTTCAACCAAACACTAACACTTGGATTTTACTTGGTATCCACCCCGGCCGGGTGACTAATCCAAGGATCCACTCTCCTCACACTCTCATACACTATGAAAGTCTCCTTCTTGAGGTGGAAAAACCTCTTACAAGCTTGTTACAAAGATACAACAAGAACAAAGCAAATACAAAGAAAATCTTACAAGATTTACAATAAATGAACTCTCTTTGCTTTCCTTGCTATCTTCAAGCTTGTGATTGCCTCTTGGACCTTGGAAATGCAGCAGCACTAAGCTCCAAGGCTTCCCTTGAAATGGCAATGAAGTTGGAGAAGAAGAGAGGAAGAACTACAGCCAAAAACCTGTGCGAAAACACTTATACCCGACGCCTAGGGTTTGGTAATCGATTACCCAATCGATTACCACGTAGGATTTAGCCGTTCAACGGCTAGTTTTCGAACCGTAATCGATTAGCCAATCGATTACTAGTGCCCTGAATCGATTACCCAATCGATTCAGAGCTTCTCTGTTCTCTCGCGCAAACCTCCGTGATTGATTGCCCCAATCGATCAAGAGACACCTTAATCGATTGGTCAATCGATTACCAGAGCCCTGAATTGATTACCCAATCGATTCAGGATCCTTCTGTTCTCGCCACAACCTCTCTTAATCGATCAGCTGATCGATTCACTCAATCGATTACCCAATCGATTGAGTCCAACCTAGCTTGTGCTCACAAGTCTAGGATCTCCTACCAAGTGTCCGGTCAACCCCGTTGACCAACTTGGATTTCTTCTGCTTAGCTCCCAGCTCGGACTTACCCTGGTTCCCAACCAGATTCGCCTAACCCTCGAGTTAGGTCTAGTCTCTCGGTAGACTTCCACCTTGCCAGCCTGCGATCTCCCTGATCCAGTTGGACTTCACCTAGTCCCACTAGGTGTGCCTAGTTCCACTAGGTCTTTTCCCATGCCAGCGTACGATCTCCCCGATCTACCTGGACTTCACCTAGTCCCACTAGGTGTGCCTAGTCCCAATAGGTCTTTTGCCTTGCCAGCGTACGATCTCCCCGATCTACCTGGACTTCACCTAGTCCCACTAGGTGTGCCTAGTCTCACTAGGTGTTTTCCCATGCCAGCGTACGATCTCCCCGATCTACCTGGACTTCACCTAGTCCCACTAGGTGTGCCTAGTCCCACTAGGTCTTTTGCTTTGCCAGCGTACGATCTCCCCGATCTACCTGGACTTCACCTAGTCCCACTAGGTGTGCCTAGTCTCACTAGGTGTTTTCCCATGCCAGCGTACGATCTCCCCGATCTACCTGGACTTCACCTAGTCCCACTAGGTGTGCCTAGTCCCACTAGGTCTTTTCCCGTCAAGCCTCCAGCCAACCTTGACTCACTTGACTTCCTACGACATTCAAACATCATCACATACAAACATCAATGTCAAACATCGAAACATACAACCTCAAGCTCACCCGAGCTTGCTAGACTCAAGCTCACTTGAGCTTTGTCAAACTAGGTCTACCCTGACCTAACCAAGATTGCACCAACAATCTCCCCCTTTTTGATGTTTGACAATATGTTTTGAGAAAGACTAATCCCTATTAGCCTTTCAATTTTCTCCCCCTTTGACACACATCAAACACTCTCCCTGAGAGTCTATATGGTCAAAAGTATACCCAATGAAAATCCCATACTTTTCATTGAACCTATGCTCAACCTTAAGCACTCATGAAGATTCCCAATCTCCATTCATTCACTTATACCAAAAATAAAAATTCAACCACATGTTGTTAAGGAAGATCTCCCCCTCAAAACATGCTCTAAACCTCTATCATTGCACCAACAATGATTTTTGAGTTCCTAAACCTTTAGGAAAACTCAACTTGAGGTGGTTGAGATTTTGGGATTCAAAACTTGAACCAAAACCTCTCATTAACCCTATAATTTTCACCAAACCATTTCCCTTTTTGATTTCACAATGAAATTTACCCGAATATACTTATAAATGTATTTCAAGGGGCTAGGGATTGTTAGGTTACTCACAAATGGGTTAATGGACTGAAAACTAACAGTTTCAGTCTCACCAATCGATTTGTGTTGGGAACTAATCGATTACGACCTGCCTTAATCGATCAACTGATCGATTATGGCTCACTGTAATCGATCAACAGATCAACTACGCGAGCTTCTGTGCTCACAAAAAGTTCTACCAATCGATTGGCCTATGTCCCAATCGATCACCCGATCGATTGGGAGTTTTTGATTTCTGAAAATAATTTCAGATTTAAATTTCAGAAACTCTTAAATAATTCTACAAAATTCAGAAAATTTTGAAATTTCGTGTAGATATTATTTATACCATATACTATCAAGGAAAAATAATTTTCTATGAAAATAACCTTCTTTTTCAAAGATTGATACAAAATTGGAAACCATTGAAATACTTCAATGTTTTTCATGTTTTGTATCCATTTTATCAATGATGAGTGCTATCAAAAGATAGTCTTCACCAAGGTTTTCCAAGATAGTTTTTTTAAAATGTTTTTCAAAAACAATATCCAACCATGTTCCTTGAGCCAAATGCACATGACTTGTACATTAGCTTTCCTAATGATTGGAGTTCATTGAACTTCATGTTTTGATGATACTAAAACTCAATAAGATGAAGATAAATTAACACTTTGAGTTTTGTTCATCTTCCTAACATCTCACTTGTTTCTAATGTGTCTCAAAAACACATACAAGTCATCTTATAGTCTTAGTGAGATGTGAAAGTCATGTTCTCCCTAATCTAAGGGTTCATGCATTTCTACCTAGGCATCATAAACCTTGATCATCCACCTAGGATGTCAATTAATGCCAATGTCCTTAATTTCAATAAAAATTAAATTTATGCATGATAATGACTATGACATGCATCATGTGAGAATTTAAATACTATGATAACTAGATGATGCATGTATGACATGACATGTAATATTTTCATAATAAATATAAATGATGAAATATGATGTCATGACATGTGATAAGGCATACAAAACATGGCATAATAGCACAAAAGTAAATACCTAGATTTCCTATCTAAGTATCAATAACTCATCGCTAAGCCATTGATAATCCTAGCTTTGCCCTAATTTCCAAGATAATGCCAAAACTCCCAACTTGGCCTATCTTTGGATTCTACCCTAGTTGTGCCAACTTTTATTAAGTTCAAACTTTCAAAAATATAGTTTGGCACAAATTTTACTCCTCCTAGAGTAAACACTTGATTCCATCATTTTCAAGGGTAGTAAATTGCTTGAAAATGTCCCAAAGTGCCAACTTCATCAAGGTTGGGTTAACTACCCTTCCAATTAGAGTTGACACTCCCTAGACCTATCTAGGGTGTGGCGAACACACTCTTAGGAACCCAAAACCTATTGGTGCTCCTTGGGTATTCTAGGTATTCACTAGGGATGACCTCCCTTGATACCTTCCTAAAGACTTTCTTAGGCTTTTCCGAAGCCTTAGTCATGTTGGTCTTGTCTTGGTCAACCCTAGGGATAGCTTCCCTTGTGGCCTTGACTTGACCCCTTGACCTAGATTGAGTTTCATACCTATATGGAACTCTATGGTAGGATGGACCATCATCCTTGGTTTTAGGTTTGTACCCCAAACCTTTCTTTCTCCTAGAGGGTCCTTGTTTTCCTAAATCTAGTTTTTTAATTTTTGATCCCTTAAATAGATTTTCTATTTTCTTAAGGGATTTTTCCAATTTGTCAAGTTTTGACCTCAAAACTTGATTTTCAATCATTACCTCCTCAAGGCTTGGTTTTCTAATATTGCCTTGATAATTATTTTTCTTGGCCTTATTTTGGGTAGGTTTACCCTTAAATGATCTAATATCCTTAGGTAGGGTAGACCTAGCATGGAAAGCTCTATAGTTCTCCTTAGGTTTTTTATACCTCCTATTTTCATGATAAATAGCATTAAAATGATAATAGTTATCTCTAGCTTGCATATTATCATGATGAAAATAAGTACCATTACCTAATGGTACCTTAGTCTTGTTCTTGGAGGCTCCCCCTTGATTTGAGCTCCTCCCTTTTGCCTTGGTCGGTTTCTTCCCCTTTGGACATTGATTTCGATAATGTCCCTTTTCTTTGCATGAGAAGCACACTATGTGCTTCTTATCCTTCTTTATCACGGGGCCGACCTCCTTTGGCTTCTCCTTGGTCTTGGGTGTCATTTGCACCTTCTTCTTGACCAATCTTGGACACTTACTCTTATAGTGCCCTTTTTCCCTACACTCAAAACAAATAATATGATCTTTATTTTTACAAATTGAAATTCTTATACCTTCATGTGATGTAGAGGTGGCACTCGATTCCTCTTCTTCTTCATTGACCTCGGATGATGATGTTGAAACCTTTCTTTGATTTGATGCCAATGACACATTTTGCTCCCCCTCAATCCTAGAGGTGGAGGATTCTTGAATTTCCTATTCAACCCTTGAGGTGGAGGCTTCTTGAGCTTCATCTTCGGATGTTGAGCACCTCTCAACTTCCGAGTCCTCTTCACTTGATGAATCTCCCTCTTCGGATTTATCTTGATTTGGTATAGTGGAGGGATCTTCATGAAGCCTTGCCAATTTGCTCCATAGCTCTTTGGCGTCTTGAAATTCTCCAATCTTGTCCAAGATGGTGCTTGGCAAAAGATTGACCAATAGCTTGATCACTTTGTAGTTGGCCTCGCATCTCTTGATTTGCTCCTCATTCCATTTGCTTTTCTTGAGGAGTTTTCCTTTTGAGCTTGTTGGAGCTTCAAAGCCCTCCATTAGAGCAAACCATTACTCTATCTCCATCATGAAATAATTCTCAGTCTTTGACTTCCAAAGATTGAAATTTTCTTTGTCGAATGGTGGAGGTGCCCTTGTGTCATAGCCAAACTCCATTTTTGAAATTGAAACCCCTTGATGATGACTTCTTGAAATTATGGTTTCTTCTAATTTCTTCTTCTTCCTCTAGCTCATGCCCTCTTGGCGATGAGTCCAAATAAGAGCAACCTTGCTCTAATACCACTTGTTGGGACCGATAGATGAGCTAGAGGGGGGGGGGGTGATTAGCTCCGATTCGCTTGTGGATGATTTGTCGCGGCGGAAGACTTCAACCAAACACTAACACTTGGATTTTACTTGGTATCCACCCCGGCCGGGTGACTAATCCAAGGATCCACTCTCCTCACACTCTCATACACTATGAAAGTCTCCTTCTTGAAGTGGAGAAACCTCTTACAAGCTTGTTACAAAGATACAACAAGAATAAAGCAAATACAAAGAAAATCTTACAAGATTTACAATAAATGATCTCTCTTTGTTTTCCTTGCTATCTTCAAGCTTGTGATTGCCTCTTGGACCTTGGAAATGCAGCAGCACTAAGCTCCAAGGCTTCCCTTGAAATGGCAATGAAGATGGAGAAGAAGAGAGGAAGAACTACGGCCAAAAACCTGCGCGAAAACACTTATACCCGACGCCTAGGGTTTGGTAATCGATTACCCAATCGATTACCACATAGGATTTAGCTGTTCAACGGCTAGTTTTCGAACCGTAATCGATTAGCTAATCGATTACCCAATCGATTCAGAGCTTCTCTGTTCTCTCGTGCGAACCTCCGTGATCGATTGCCCCAATCGATCAAGAGACACCTTAATCGATTGGTCAATCGATTACCAGAGCCCTGAATCGATTACCCAATCGATTCAGGATCCTTCTGTTCTCGCCACAACCTCTCTTAATCGATCAGCTGATCGATTCACTCAATCGATTACCCAATCGATTGAGTCCAACCTGTTGGTGCAAGTTGCATCAATGATGTTCCTCTTTAAGTGTTTTAATGTTTGTCAATTCACTTAAGTCAGTGATATATTGAACAGACAAAGGGGAGCAAAAGTGAAGTAAACTAAGCTGAAGAAAAGTCCTAGTTAATCTAGGCATCGAAACCCCAAGTCCTAGCGAAGGGCTGCTAGGCACCTAGCGAAGGGCTGCTATGTATCGAAACCCCAACACCTAGCGAAGGGCTGCTAGGTATCGTAACCCTAAGACCTAGCGAAGGGCTGCTAGGCACCTAGTGAAGGACTACTAGGCATAAAAGACCTAGCGAAGGGCTGCTAGGCACCTAGCGAAGGGCTGCTAGGCATAGAAGACCTAGCGAAGGATTGCTAGGCACCAGGCGAAGGACCGCTTGGTAACAATGACCTAGCGAAGGGCTGCTAGGCACCTGGTGAAGGACTGCTAGGGAATCAAGACCTGGAGAAGGACTGCTAGGCACCTGGCGAAGGACTGCCAGGGAATGAAGTCTTGGTCTGAGGGACTGAGCAACTTAGCTGAACGATGACTAACGACAGGAGTAGAGACGGGTCAGGGTTTGGGCGTCTCGAGGTCCGGAGGTATCGGAAGCTAAGCAAAAGTCCACCCGAAGGGCTGGGTGGCAACCGTCTCCTGAAAGGAGTAGGTGAAGGGCGAGTTCTCGGGGATAGGAACTCGTGCCGGTTCGACCTAGGGTTTCGTGCAAATCCGAAGTCCGAACCAAGTCCCTAAGGCTAACATTATATGTATCCATGCTTTGTGTTTGTGTATCTTGCAGGTATCAAGAACCAGAGAAAAAGCAGTTAAACCAGGCAAAAAGTGGTTGGAGGCCCTAAGCAGGACACCCCCATCATTGGGGGCGCCCCCATGCAACCAGGGCGCCCCCAACACTGGGGGCGCCCCCAGACTGTACTAAAGAAGCAGGAAACGTGGTGTATGTCAACCGGGGCGCCCGGATTCGTAGCTGTTTTGCTGTTTCGAAGCCAGAACACAGGATAAGCCCTCACGGGGGTGCCCGGAGCGTCCGGGGCACCCTGGTCAATGATCTTATCACCTGCGGCGAGGTAGGCGCAAGGATAAGGTTTGACCGAGTCTTCCGGGGCGCCCCCAGCGTCCGGGGCGCCCCCAGGAGGCGTATATAAGGGGCTTCGACCCCTCTGCTTCATACACGACTTCCAAGTACTATTTTGATCATTCTGACCGTCAACAACGCGCTAAAGACGAGGCTCTACGACCGGGAGGCTCCAGGAGGAAGTGCGCGGCACTTCGGAGGTCCAGATCGGCCGAGTTTCATATTCGTGTTCGGTTTGCTTTTACTTGTCCCGTACTTTAACTTTCAATATCTTTTTGATTGTAATTGTAAACTGTAACATGGGTTTTCTCCGCCTCCGAAAATTCCGGAAAGGAGACCAATAGTGGACTCACGCTGAGTACATAGGCTTTGGACGTACTGACCCAGGGGGGTCGGGAACCAAGTAAATAAATCCCGCGTGTCATTGTCCTTTGCTTTGTTTTTCGTTCCATTTATTCTCCGCTGCGCTACTAATATTCTAAGTCCAGAACGAAAGTTTTACGAAGATTTCTGAAAGAGTTTTCACGATCGATATTCACCCCCCCTCTATCGACGGCACCGGTCCTACAATTGGTATCAGAGCCGAGCCGCTCTTCACCGGACTAACCGCCGACGGAGCAAAGACGCCAGGAGTTGAGGGGAAGCCCAGGGGTGAATCAGGTATAATTTAATTTTAAATGTCTAATTTTAAATTTCATATTATTTGTTTCACATGCAGGGAGAGAGGGCACTATAAAAATCAGTGCCCTACTCGTAAAAATCGTTCATCACCGGCGGCAAAGGGGGCACCAGCACCAGGAGTCCGAAGAGATAAAAGCCATATCAGATGCTTCAAGTGCGAAAAATTCGGACACTACAAAAACAAATGTCCGGCAAAGGTACGAAAAATTTATGTTCCAAAAATTTTACAAGTTTCTGCACTGCCATGTGATAAAATAATTAATTTTTCTGATAAAGTAGATTTGCTGCATTGTAAAATTAACTCTTTGCATGATAAATTACAAAACTTGAATATGACCAAAATATCAGAAATTAATTGTTTAATTCAGAATATCAATTCAGAAATTAATAAAATTAGTTCTGATAATTTATCTGACAAAATTAACTCTGATAATTTTTCTGATAAAGTTAATTCTGATAATTTTTCTGATAAAATTAGTTTTGATAATTTTAATTCAAATAAAATTAATTCTAAGGATAATTCGGAATTCAAATTTGAAAATTCTAAGGATAATTCGGAATTCAAATTTGAAAATCCTAAGGATAATTCGGAATTCAAATTTGAAAATCCTAAGGATAATTCTGAATTCAAATTTGAAAACTTTAAAGATAATTCTAAAGATGAACCTGAAATTATTGAAAATCTTGAGGATAAAGAAGATTTTGTTGAAGATATTCTTAAGGATAATAAAGATAAAATCCTCCTAAATGATAACTTAATTATAGATAATATTGAATATTATTATAAAACTTTAACTAGTGGCCCATTTACTCCACCTACTATAAGGATATTGAAAGATCTAATCTTGAGGAGGATATAGAACTATCTAAGATAAATGCCATAGTTAATAAAAATTATAAAAATTCAAATAAATCAAAATTATTAGAAAAACTTGAAAAGAAAGACAAAAATGAAAAATACATTTTCGAAATAAAGAAAATGATGAATTTGAACCCACTATTATTAATTAATCTTAATTAAATTCAAATTAAATCTTAATTAAATCTTAATTAAATTCAAATTAAATCTTAATTAAATCTTAATTAAATACAAATTAAATCTTAATTAAATCTAAATTAAATTCAAATTAAATTCAAATTAAATCTTAATTAAATTCAAATTAAATCTTAATTAAATCTTAATTAAATTCAAATTAAATCTTAATTAAATTCAAATTAAATGTTAATTAAATCTTAATTAAATTCAAATTAAATCTTAATTAAATCTTAATTAAATTCAAATTAAATCTTAATTAAATTCAAATTAAATCTTAATTAAATCTTAATTAAATTCAAATTAAATCTTAGTTAAATTCAAATTAAATCTTAATTAAATCTTAATTAAATTCAAATTAAATCTTAATTAAATTCAAATTAAATCTTAATTAAATTCAAATTAAATCTTAATTAAATGTTAATTAAATTCAAATTAAAACTTAATTAAATCTTAATTAAATTCAAATTAAATCTTAATTAAATTCAAATTAAATCTTAATTAAATCTCAATTAAATTCAAATTAAATCTTAATTAAATCTTAATTAAATTCAAATTAAATCTTAATTAAATTCAAATTAAATCTTTATTAAATCTTAATTAAATTCAAATTAAATCTTAATTAAATCTTAATCAAATTCAAATTAAATCTTAATTAAATTCAAATTAAATCTTAATTAAATCTTAATTAAATTCAAATTAAATCTTAATTAAATTCAAATTAAATCTTATTCAAATTTAAATTCAAATTCAAATTTAAATTAAATTCAAATTCAAACTTAAATTGAATTCAAATTGAAATTTAAATTAAATTCAAATTCAAACTTAAATTGAATTCAAATTCAAATTCAAATTCAAATTTAAATTAAATTCAAATTCAAACTTAAATTAAATTAAAATTCAAATTTAAATTCTAATTTAATTTAATCCTAATTAATTGAAGCTTAAATTCATTAATTATTTTTCTAATCCAATCAACTCTTAATTAACCTGAACTCAACTAAAATCTTAAATGACTCAAACTAAAATAAAATTTTACCCAAACTATAACAATTAAAATTAATAACATTAAATATGTCAGAGTGGGTTGACATATTCGCGGGTTCACTCGACATGAATCGAATCGAGAATTTGATACATTTTTAGAAACTTAAATAAAATGCTTTGGCCTTGTTTGACTCATGCATAATTGCCATGTCATGCATCTGCTACTTCTTTTTATATGACATGTCATTCATATTTAAATTTTATGCATATATTAGAACGGCTATAGGAAAAAGAATAATTGAAACTTGATCAATCTAGTATTGGGTGGCGGTGAGATGATAGTACGTTAGGGAAGCCAATTCTAATAAGGTCAAGTATACTTGGTCTCCTTAGACTGGTGAAACTAGCCGAAGCTACCGATCCAAGATCCAAACTAGTTAGACCAGAATTTTTCAAAAAGTGATTTTGAAAATAAAATTTCATTAAAAGGCTTTGTCAAGGAAAGAGTTGATGATCCAATAAGGCTACGGCCAAAGAAGGCCTAGTGCCTCGCCAAGACCTGGAAGCCAATTTTTGAAATTCAAATTCAAGTTACTTCTTGCCAAATTCAAATCTAACACAAGCTTCAATTAAATCTTAGAGTTAATAAATTAAGAAAAATGATTCAAGCATCTCACAATACACCTATAAGGCAACCGTGCGTGTTGTATTGATACATCTAAAATGGGTGAGATGTTAAGGACTAATGAATTGAAAAATATTTTTTCAAAATTATTTTTCAAAATTGTTAGAATATTTTCCTAAAAATATATTTTCAAAATACTGCTTCAACATAATAATGTTTTTATGAAATTCATGCTTGTCTGATTGAATATATATATATATATTATATGTCTTCAAAAAAATTATATCCTTTGAAAATTGTTTGACTCACTCAATTAGACACAAGCCTCTTAGGACAACACTAAAGTTCCTTAAGGCACTTAGTTAGAGTCAAACGGTGTTGGATGCAGGGGGAGTATTTTGTTCTTTTTATTAAAAATATTTTTCGAAAACTGCACCTTAATTTGCATTACATATGTTTTCAAAATTATCTTCTTTCCAAATTGTGGCTTCAAAATTTATCTACTTGAAAATTATCGTTTCTTTGACTTTGATAAACCCTAAAGACACAGAGGAAAGGTCCACTTTATGATCTTCAAGGACTCCTAGGACGTGTCAAATTTAGGGGGAGTCTAACAAGTGTTAAATTATTTTAAAAATTATTATTCTTTTAATCTGAATCAAACCTTAAGACTCAGAGGAAGAGTACTTGTGGTCAACAAGCTTCCCAGGACTGGGTCAAGTTTAGGGGGAGGTCAAATTAAAAGACTTATTGAATATTTCAAATGTTTTCATGCGCGGTATTTTCAAATCCTGTTGAAAACGTAAGTATTCTTTCAAAATACTATTAATTTTCCCAAAACAAAAATATATACTATTATTTTCAAAAATTTGAAATAATGTTTAGCTTGAGTTGGAAAATTCTCCAGGACACTTAGGAAAATGTCCTTGTAGTCAACAAGGCTTCCTATGATTGTGTCAGACTGGAAGATAAACCAAATCAAGTATTATGACTTCAAAAATTTATTCATTTTTCAAAATATACTCACTATTTTTCTAAAATTCTGTGACTTATGCAATTGTTTTTATGTTTACTTGAGTTTGAAAAATTTCCAGGACACTTAGGAAAATGTTCTTGTAAGTTAACAAGATTTCCTAGGATTGTGTCAGACTGGAAAAGAAACCAAGTCAAGTAAAATAGTATACTTTCAAAATGCATAATACTTTTTCAAAACTTTTCAAAGTCTCATCTTTCTCAAAATATAGTTAGTACTGGCAAAATATGTATAATATTTTTTCAGAAAAGCTTACATGTTTCAAAATATCTTTCAAAACTGCTCAATCTATTCTCTCAAAAGTACTTGCATGCTCCAAAGATCATTTTTTCAAAATATTTCTACCTTCAAAAATCCAATATTTTCTCAAAAATATTGTCTATGTCTTATGAGTTCAAAATACTCAAGTATTAGTTTTATGCTATGCTTTCAAAAATTTAGTAGTATTTTCAAAAAAAAAAAGAACCAAAGGTTTTCATTGTTGGTGCAAGTATTTTTTTTTGGTTTTTTTGATGTATGACAAAGGGGAAGAGGTGTGCTTAAGTTAGGAAATTTTTTTTCCAGGATCAAAAATATATTTTCAAAACTAAGGTTATTTTTTTGGTTGATCCCAAGGACAGTAAGTTAGCCCCTTTAAACCAATCTAACTTAAGTTATTGTCAAACATCAAAAAGGGGGAGATTGTTGGTGCAAGTTGCATCAATGATGTTCCTCTTTAAGTGTTTTAATGTTTGTCAATTCACTTAAGTCAGTGATATATTGAACAGACAAAGGGGAGCAAAAGTGAAGTAAACTAAGCTGAAGAAAAGTCCTAGTTAATCTAGGCATCGAAACCCCAAGTCCTAGCGAAGGGCTGCTAGGCAACTAGCGAAGGGCTGCTAGGTATCGAAACCCCAACACCTAGCGAAGGGCTGCTAGGTATCGTAACCCTAAGACCTAGCGAAGGGCTGCTAGGCACCTAGTGAAGGACTACTAGGCATAGAAGACCTAGCGAAGGGCTGCTAGGCACCTAGCGAAGGGATGCTAGGCATAGAAGACCTAGTGAAGGGCTGCTAGGCACCTGGCGAAGGACTGCTAGAGAATCAAGACCTGGCGAAGGACTGCTAGGCACATGGCCAAGGACTGCCAGGGAATGAAGTCTTGGTCCGAGGGACTGAGCAACTTAGCTGAACGATGACTAAGGA
>JAGFNQ010001932.1:73516-109823 GCA_024364735.1 Boesenbergia rotunda | reverse complement strand
TTAAAAGGCAAGATGACCAAATTACCCTTTACCGGAAAAGGTAATCCAGTGGGAGAGTTGCTTGGTCTAATACATACCGATGTATGTGGACCAATGTCAACTCCAGCACAAGGAGGCTATAACTACTTCATCACCTTTATCGATGATCACTCACGATTTCGGTACGTGTTCTTGATGAAACACAAATCTGAAGCTTTGATAAATTCAAAGAGTTCAGAAATGAAGTAGAGAAACAGCTTGGCAAAAGTATTAAAATACTTCGATCCGATCGGGGTGGTGAATACTTAAGTCAAGAGTTTCAAGATTATCTAAGGGACAATGGGATATTATCCCAATGGACTCCGCCATATACACCACAGCATAATGGTGTATCTGAGAGGCGCAACCGAACCTTGATGGACATGGTTAGGTCGATGATGAATCATGCAACTCTTCCAAAATCCTTTTGGGGTTATGCACTTAAGACAGCTGTTTATTTATTAAACAGAGTCCCGACCAAGGTAGTCTCTACTACTCCATATGAGATTTGGAATAGTAAGAAACCTCACTTAACTCACCTTAAGATATGGGGTTGTCCTGCTTACGTGAAGCGGGTTGTATCAGACAAATTGGATGCTAAGTCTGATAAATGTCTATTTATTGGATACCCTAAGGAAACGAAGGGTTACCAATTCTATCATCCCTTGGAACAAAAGGTGTTTGTTTCAAGGCATGCTGTATTTCTAGAAAAAGAATTTCTTTTACAAGAAAAACAGTGGGAGTGGTATTGAACTTGATGAAGTTCAAGAAACTCCAATAGACATTACAGAGACACCGAGTCTAGGCCCACAACCGATAATTCATAATGATGAGCTATCAGTTGAACCTAAAACTACACCACCTCTTCGTAGGTCTGATAGGACACGCAACATTCCAGAGAGATACGGATTTCTCGTAAGTGAATCGAACGACGTGTTGCTCATTAGCGATGACGAACCTATCAGTTATGAAGATGTTCTGAAAAGTTCAGAAAGGGACAAATGGCTTGAAGCCATGAAATCGGAAATGGATTCCATGTACGAAAATCAAGTATGGGACTTGGTTAACCCACCTGAAGGGATTAAACCCATAGGGTGCAAGTGGGTTTTCAAGAAGAAAACCGACATGGAAGGTAATGTTGTTACCTTTAAGGCTAGATTAGTGGCAAAGGATATCGTCAAAACAAGGAATTGATTATGACGAAACCTATTCGCCAGTAGCTATGCTTAAATCCATTCGGATGCTCCTAGCCATAGCAGCTCATTATGATTATGAGATTTGGCAAATGGATGTGAAAACAGCTTTCCTTAACGGAAACCTGCTTGAGGACGTATACATGATACAGCCTGAAGGTTTCACATCGGTTGATAAAACCAAGGTATGCAAGCTTCGACGATCCATATATGGACTGAAGCAAGCATCTAGGAGCTGGAACATCCGTTTTGATGAGACAATCAAAAAGTTTGATTTCTCACAAAATCCTGACGAACCCTGTGTGTACAAGAAGGTTAGTGGGAGTGCAGTCGTATTCCTAGTATTATATGTCGACGACATCTTACTTATAGGAAACGATATTTCAGTCTTACAGACAGTTAAAATTTGGTTATCCAAAACTTTCTCCATGAAAGACCTGGGAGAAGCAACCTATATCCTTGGGATTAGAATCTATAGAGATAGATCAAAACGGTTGCTTGGTCTTTCGCAGTCTACATATATAGACCGAGTGCTAAAAAGGTTTAGCATGTCGGAATCCAAGAAAGGTTACCTTCCCATTAGGCATGGGATCAACCTTTCAAAGTCTATGTGTCCGCGCACAGAAGACGAGAGGATTTGCATGAATAAGATTCCCTATGCATCCGCGATAGGATCTATCATGTATGCTATGTTATGTACTAGGCCTGATGTATCGTATGCTTTGAGCGTCACAAGCAGATACCAGTCGGATCCAGGAATGGATCACTGGGCGGCTGTTAAGACAATCCTTAAGTACTTAAGAAGAACTAAGGATGTGTTCCTAATATATGGAGAAGGAGATTGGTAATACGTGGGTATACAGATGCCAGTTTCCAGACAGATAAGGATGACTCCAAATCGCAGTCTGGATACGTATTTACTTTGAATGGAGGCGCAGTAAGTTGGAAAAGTTCCAAACAAGACACCGTAGCGGATTCCACCACGGAAGCGGAATATATCGCAGCTTCGGAAGCAGCAAAGGAAGCAGTCTGGATCAAGAAGTTTGTCTCCGAACTTGGTGTGGTTCCAACCATTGATGATGCAGTGCCGGTTTACTGCGACAACAATGGAGCTATTGCACAAGCAAAGGAACCAAGGTCTCATCAGCGATCCAAACACGTGCTTCGCCGCTATCATCTGATCAGAGAGATTATAAGTAGGAATGACATACAAATTGAGAGAGTTCCCACTGAAAGGAATATAGCGGATCCTTTAACTAAGGCCTTGCCTCAAAGCAAGTTTGAGGGTCATGTTAGAGCCTGTGGTATTGGATACCGTAGCGATTGGCATTAGGCCAAGTGGGAGTTTGTTAGTGATATGAGAGAAGTGTCCTAAGGCAATCGCCTTATGATTGTAAAACATTTATATTAATAAATGATAATTCACTATTTGAGTATACATGCTTGTGTATTTGATTGGGATCTTAAACTCATCTACTGAATGTCCGCAATACAACTCACAGCATAAGAGAATTTGTGATGAGATCACAACTAGTGATTATCTCTAAATGCGCAAATGTGAAGTATTGAAAATATCCCTAGTCGATGAATTGATAAAAACGGACACTATCAATTCTGTTGAGACTAGCATGGGTTATTCTCTAATCAGCTGATTCTCACTGGCTGGTGACATTGGGATGTCCGGAGATAAACATGGATGCTAGTTAAGGGAACTAGTTCATTGGAGTGACTAGCTGTAAGACTTCATATGGGAATCTACATGTAGATATGTCAATGAAGATCTTACTGCGGCTTAAGTGCGATGTTCCTTTGACTTGCGGTGTTCAAGTCATCTTGGTCATGGAGACTTATACTTTGACATCTTAAGCAAGCATCTCCAAGGAGGTGTGGACCCAGGATGATCGGGTATAAGCCGAAGTGCCCGAAGATGTTTGAACAGCCTACAAAGGATTCACCACTCCTTGCGAGGAGATGTATACCCAGGCCTATCGTCGGATTGTTACTCAAAGCCTCTGGCCAGAGCATATCATGTTTAGAGTGAGAGTCTCTAAAATACATGAGAGTAATTAGAAATCCAAAGGACGAGTAAGACATTACTTGGGCTAGGTGTGACGTAGTCAGCCTAGTGGGGACTGACACCATTGACCGTGTCCTGAACCAAGTGGGTATAAGGTGGTGAAGGGAATGGGGCACGATTCATTAGAGCTGCTGAAGGGTTTCAGAATAATTTCTTCTGAGGTCAAACCGTTGATCTTTCGATTAATTGGGGATCATGATGTACTACTAGGTGCCACTCATGATCGTTCTATAATTAGTTAATTATAGACGGCCAACATAAATCGAAAGCCTATTTAGTCACACGCACTACGAGTAATCCGAGGGATTTAAAACGAGTTGAAAATTGGATTTTCCGATCAAGAGAAATAAGTCGAATCTGAGTTAATCAGAGGCGCAATGGAAACTAAAATGGCTAAGTCTTTTGAAGGCTTTTTGGGCGAATTAAATGAGTTTAATTCGCGATCGGTTCGGGTCGGTTTTGGCCGGCCAAAGAGGGTATTAACCCTCCTTGTGGTGGCCGGCCATTAAAGGGAATTAAATCAATTTATTTGGTTTAATTAATAAGATAAATCAAGCACGATTTATTTTATGAATTATGGATAAATAAATTTGTATAAAGAAATTTATATAAATAAATTTATAGAAATTTATTCTTTTATGGAAGATTAAAATAATCCATGAATTGGGTTTATTTTAATTTTATAAAATCAATTATGAATTGATTTTTCCATAATAAGAAATTTATAAATTTCTTATAAAATTTATTCCATAATTTAAAGAGAAGAAGAATTAGTTTTTATTATAAATTAGTTTATAATAAAGACTTGGTTTAAACGGAATTAATTCATAAGAATTTATAGGATAAATTTCTTATGATAAATAATTAGTTTTATTATAAAGTTAGTTATAATAAAATTCATAAGAAAATTTATAGAATAAATTTCTTATGATAACTAATTTGTTTTATTATAAATGGTTATAATAAGACTAGGCTTAAACGGAATAAGCAATAAGAAAATTTATAAGATAAATTTCTTATAACTAATTCCGTTAATTCCGTTAATTCGGTTTAGAGGGAGACTTAGCAAAGGAGTTGCTACTATATAAAGGAACCAAAGGCTAGCCCTTAATTCCAATTCAAGTAATTGAATCATAGAGCTCTCCCTCTCTCTCTTAATCTCTTCTCTTCTCTTCTCCCTCTCCCTCTCTTGCCTAGGGCCAGTGCCCACTTGGAGCCTAGGGCCGGCGCCCACTTGGTGACTTAGGGCCGGCGCAACTCCTCCCTTAGTTGAGGTTGGCGTGAGCTTCAAGAAGAAGAAGGAGAACCCGAACGCGAAGAAGAAGAAGCGGATAGCGATTCCTCTCTTCCCGGAATTTGATTCCGTTACTTCGTTGGTTAGTTTTTCATTATTTTCTCTTATCCTTCTAGTTGTGCCTTCCGAGAATCTAGTAGTTCTCGTCGGCACAAAACTCGTGACTTTGCGAAGTCATCCCGAAGAGAACTCGGCGTGGACGCGAATAGAGGCGAAGCTTCCAAGGGACGCTACGGTTGGATCTCGTCCCTTTCTTCAAGTTACGCGAGGTACTTGGTAAATTAGTTTACTTTTTCGCAAACTTTTATTTTATGATTATGTCGATACACTATAAGGTTGCATGCTAGATACGAAGTTAAAATAATTTAGGAAATTATTTTATGCAAACTCTTCCTCTGCACGTAAAAATTTTTAAATTTTACGAACTCGTATCCTTGTCGACATGCACCCGGTCCCAACAGTAACCATCAAGAACAAGTACCCCCTTCCTAGAATAGATGATTTATTTGATCAACTCAAGGGGCTACAGTGTTCTCGAAGATAGATCTGCGTTCTGGGTATCATCAGCTAAAGGTTAAAGAAAGTGACATCCCCAGGACGGCCTTCAGGACAAGATACGGCCACTACGAATTTGTAGTGATGCCTTTTGGAGTAACCAATGCTCCAGCAGTCTTCATGGAGCTGATGAACCACATCTTCAGGGAGTATCTCGATAAATTCATCATTGTATTTATTGATGATATTCTCATATACTCACAGACTCCAGAGGACCATGCTACACACTTGAGGATAGTGCTGCAGATCCTTCAGCAGGAGAAGCTCTATGCAAAATTCTCAAAGTGTGAGTTTTGGCTAGATCAGGTGACCTTCCTAGGTCACATTGAATCCAAAGAAGGCATTCTAGTTGATCCAGCTAAGATAGAAGCAGTCAGCAACTGGTGTAGACCCAAGAATGCCAGTGAAATCAGAAGCTTCTTAGGCCTGGCAGGATATTACAGAAAATTTGTGGAGGACTTTTCCAGAATAGCCTCTCCACTCACAGCCCTGACCAGAAAGAATCAGAAGATTGAGTGGTCAGATAAATGCGAGCACAGCTTCCTAGAACTGAAGAAAAGATTGACTAGTGCTCCCATCCTGACGGTTCCAGAGAGTGACAAGGCCTTTGACATCTACAGTGATGCATCCCAGATGGGCCTTGGAGCTGTCCTCATGCAAGACGGTAAAGTAATAGCATATGCCTCCAGACAGCTCAAGGACTATGAGAAGAATTACCCTACTCATGACCTTGAGCTAGCAGCTGTGGTTTTTGCACTGAAGCTCTGGAGACACTACCTGTATGGAGTGTAGTGCAGAATCTTCACAGACCATCAGAGTTTGAAGTACTTCTTCACTCAGAGGGATCTGAATATGAGGCAGCGCAGGTGGCTAGAGTTGGTCAAAGATTATGACTGTGAAATCCTCTACCACCCAGGTAAAGCTAATAAAGTGGCAGATGCACTGAGCAGAAAATCCTGTGCAGCACTGATGTCCCTATCATCACTGTCTCTACCACTTCAGAAAGAAATAAAGGATTTTGGAGTCGAGGTAATAATTGGGTGACTTTCTGCATTGACTCTAGAGTCAACCCTGCTTGTAGATATACAAAGAAAGCAAAGTCAAGACCCAGAGATCCAGAAGATCAAGCAGGAGATCCAAGAGGCAGAAAATTCAGAGTTTCGAGTATCAGATAGTGGCATCCTCTATCTTGGAGACCGCCTTTGCATCCCCAATGATGAGGAACTAAGAAAGAATATTTTAGAAGAAGCCCACAGTACCCCGTACTCTATGCATCCTGGTTCTACCAAGATGTACCAAGATTTAAAGCAAAGATTCTGGTGGTCTGGACTCAAGCGAGACGTGGCCAGATATATCAGTACCTGCTTGACCTGCCAGAGAGTCAAAGCAGAGCACCAGAGACCCGGAGGAGTTCTGCAGCCTCTTCCCATTCCAGAGTGGAAGTGGGAAGACATATCCATGGATTTTATCACAGGTCTCCCAAGGACCACCCATGGACACGATGCAATATGGGTGATAGTGGACAGATTGACCAAGTCTGCCCACTTCCTAGCCATCAAGTTATCGCATTCGGTAGAGCAGTTAGCACAGCTGTACGTGAAAGAAGTGATCAGGCTTCACGGAGTTCCGAAGTCGATCGTTTCCGACAGAGATGGGCGGTTCATCTCCCATTTTTGGAGGTGCGTTCAGGACACCCTAGGCACCAGACTTCAGTTCAGCACAGCTTTCCATCCCCAGACAGATGGACAAACAGAGAGAGTAAATCAGATTTTAGAAGACATGCTCAGGGCTTGTGCGTTTGACTTTAAAGGTAGTTGGTGCAAATTTCTGTGCTTAGCTGAGTTTGCCTACAACAATAGCTATCAGGCCACCATCAGGATGGCACCTTATGAGGCATTGTATGGCAGAAAATGCAGATCACCCATATGTTGGCAAGAAGCTGGTGAAAAGAAAGAGACGAAGTCAGAAATAGGCAGCCAGACTGAACTTGTAGATGAGACCACTCAGGCTATCCAGACGATCCGCCAGAGGATTGAGACTGCCCAGAGTAGACAGAAAAGTTATACTGACACACGCCGTAGGCCACTGGAATTCCAAGTTGGAGATTCAGTATTCCTCAAGGTCGCTCCTATAAAGGGAGTGATGAGATTTGGCAAAAAGGGCAAGCTAAGTCCTCGCTACATAGGACCCTACAAGATCATAAAGATGGTTGGTAAGGTAGCATATGAGCTGGACTTACCAGAGGATATGTCAGCTATCCACAGTACATTTCATGTCTCTATGCTAAAGAAGTGTATTCACGATCCTAGCCAAGTGATTCAGCCTCAGTCAGTACAGATCCAAGAAGATCTTAGCTATGAGAGCAGTCCGACACAGATAGTGGACAAAGCAGTTAAAAGATTAAGAAATAAAGAAGTGCCACTAGTGAAGGTCATCTGGCAGAATCAAAAGCATGAGGATGCTACTTGGGAACATGAAGACAGCATGAGAGAAAAATATCCAGAATTATTTTAAGTTCGAGGATGAACTTTTTATAAGGTATGGGGGATTGTAACGCCCCGAAATTTCCATATTGAAGTTCTTAAAGTCCTTAGAACTATTTAAAAATGTTTTAGAAATATTCTAGACATTTTTAGGAATTTTTAGAATATTTTTATGGAATTTTCCGAGTCCGTTTAGTATTTTTATTAAAAGAAATAGAGTCTTCGGCAAAAAATTGCCTGGACGAGTTTTGAACCCGAGACCTCCCATGGGACCAACGACTTAAGTTGGTCGGGTTAACCAGGAGCCCCAGCAGGGGTGTGCTGAAAGAAAATAGAGAGATATTAAGTTAAGTAGTAAGTTGAATCGAAATACCCCTTGGTATAAATAGAAGAACTTAAGTGATTCTTTTATTTTTTTTTGGTTCGGCAACTTCCTCTCCTCCTCACCATCCGCCGACCCCTCTTCCCCTCTCTTGGGCGAAACCACACCAAGCCCTAGGACCTTCCTCTGGTGGCCGGCCAAGGCTCTCCTCCGAGAGATTTTCCGATATTCGGGATCCCCGCGACGAGAGGAACGCGTGAGCGCGAAGAAATCTCCGAGACTCCGAGTTTCTCCGGAACCTCCGACGTCGTTCTTGGTTGTAAGTCCAAGATATCGATGTAAGTACTGCTCACCTACAGTAAGAGGCGGTTTTCCGCAAGTTTTTTCCGTTAGAAAGTTAAAAATGCAAATTTTCCTTTAGTTTATGATTTTGCATGTAACTCTAGTTTAATCCATGCTTGTATAAGTTTGATTAAGTACCCTATATGAGGTTAGGGGCTAAGAAAAGTTATGAGAAAAGAAAAGAGAAGATAAAGATAAGAAAAGAAAAGGCCAAGGCCTTAAGAAATCCCCAAAAGTCAAGACTTAGGGATTTGGGCACACAAGGTGCTCGTTAAAATGCCAAGGCATTCAAGATAAGAAAAATAAGTATTTTATTTTCTAAGGCCAGTACCCGGCGTCCAAGGGCGTCGTTAAAGAAATCCAGGTGTCCAATTCCAAGGTCTTGGCCCTGGTAGACCAAGGTCTGCTCTATTAGGATTGGTGGCTCGCTACCCCAACCTTTTAGGGAACGCGCATAAGATGATACTTACGTCTTAAGTGGATCCAAGTGAGTTATTATTTTCAAGTATATGCTTTAGCAAAGTTTTTCTAAAATTTAAGGAAGTTTTCTAAAAGTTAAAGAAAGATTTAAAGTTAAAGAATTGCTAAAGTTTCAAGTTAAGCCAAGAAAAAGTGAGTTAAGACTTATTAATGCTTGAGTATGCATGTTTAGAGTTATACATGTTTTAGTGTTTCTTTTAAGCATAAAAGTATCTCATGTGATTTCACATTGTTTAAAAAGTATGCTTGCGCATTTTGAGATTTTGTGAGCTAGATAGTACTTGCTAAGCTTTATGCTTATTAGTTGCATTTCCTCTTGCTGCAGGTAAAGGTAAAGGCAAGCAATTCTGAAGGAAGGCGACGAGGCGGTGCTGAGTAACGTGTGTGTGGTGGCTGACCTTGGAGAGGTCCTTGGGACGAGATAAATAAAAGACTTAAAGTGCATTTATTGCAGATTCTTAGTTTAAGTTAGATCACATAGAATTTATCCAAGTATTTGCGTTTTAGATATTTTGCATGTCTTAAAACCACGAGTAAAGATTCCATGTCATTCTATTTAGTATACATATCCTTATGATTGCATTGGATGAGTATGGGCGTGAGTAGTTTTGAATATCGATACTTTGATGTAGCTATTTGATGCATGTGCCAAGATGTTGTTAGTCTCCTTTTGAATTAAGTTTTATTGCTTTAAATATGCTTAGAAAAGTTGCATTCATATTCCATAATGCTTTGGTAATGTTATAGAACCTTATGTGATGAGTTTAAATGTTTAGAATTGCTTGTAATGGTGTTGGAGACTCACCCCCCAGGCGTGCCAGTCGACCTGGCCAGGTCGACTGGGCCAGCTAGGTTGACTGGGCAGGGCAAGTTCCAATAAGTATTTTCCTTACGAATGTTAGAGAAAGGAAGTGTGCCATTGTATCATGCATGACTATTGAAGTTAGAATATCATTCTTAGATAGATTCAAATACAAAAAAAAAGAATGTTCCGCATTTCTAGTCGTGCATTAGAGTCAAGAAGTAGACAAGTAACGGTCCGTCTAAGGTAGAGAAGGCGGGTCGCTATAGAAACCTCGCCACAACACCTTGGCACGATCTGGACTCTAAAGACTACTAACAAGCCTTAACCAAGCTTGTTTCGTCAAGAGTCTCAGCCACCACGAAGTCATCTTTAAATAGGACTCGGGCTGAAACCCTCACTGGCAGTCGACTGCTCCCAGGGCAGTCGACTGCTCCTAGGGCAGTCGACTGCCCCACTCAGAATTCGACCGTTGACAACCCCAACGTTCGAATCCAGCTATACACCAGTCGACTGCTCCCAGAGTAGTCGACTGGTCCAGGGCCAAATCCATTCTATGAGTTTTGGCAGTCGACTGGACAACCCCCAGTCGATTGCCCAGCTTACCACAACACTCCTACTCACTCTCTCGGCCCTCCTCCACGTAAGCCTTCAGGTCCTCTCCTTTGGCTTGCCCCTTGAAGTCCTCTTCCACCGGCTATCGTCCCTCTGATGCGCACGCAAGTCCTCGACTTGCCTCCATGTCACCCTTCACGTGTGCCCTTTGAAGTTCACTTCCGAGCTTGCCCTTGGAGTCCTCCTCCCTCGTCTCTTATCCCTTGCCTTAGCTGACTCAACATGTATACACCTGTACAACCTACATACTCAACATACACATATTAGAACACAAGTGAATCCTAACTTAAACCCTTTGCCCAAACAACAAAACACTTGGTCACTCCGGACCACAGATTGCCTCAACATTTTCTTCCTACACTGTTAGTTGCACAGCAGAATATATAATAAAACAAAACTAATAATGAAGAACAACGCTAACAACCTGATTTACTTGGTATCCACCCCGGACGGGTGACTAATCCAAGAATCCGTCGGTGGATCACTCCCCGGATAACCTTCGGCTAGCCCTCATCGCTCATTGTGGGTGGAAAAACCTCGCCACAATCACTTCGACAAGATCTTGACTCAAGAGACTACTAACAAACCTTAACCAAGCTTGTTTCGTCAAGAAGCTCAGCCACTACGAAGTCCTCTTCAAATAGGATTCGGGCTGAAACCCTCGCTACCAGTCGACTGGTGCCACTGAAATTAGACCGTTGCACCCCAACGTTCGAATTCTCAGCCAACTCACCAGCCACCTACCAGTCGACTGCCCCCAGAGCAGCCGACTGGTCCCCGGCCAAAACCCTTCTGTGAGTTACATCAGTCGACTGCCCCAAGCCAGTCGACTAGTCTACTCACCCACCTAAGGTTACCCTTCCTGAGTACATTTCACTCCGCACTCAAACCCTAGTATTTCCCGAGTACAATCTCACAGCACTCATACCCTCACGACTCGACCGACTCTTCATCCGCAGCCTCGACTATTGCCTTCGCGCCCTCTTGATCTTCGGCTCCCATCCCTCGGATGTACGCAAGCCTCCAGCTTGCCTTCATGCCATCCTTCACGCATACCTCGAAGTCCGCGCCCATCAGCTCATCGTCCTGGCTCTCCAAGGTCCCTCGGGTGCACACAAGCCTCCAGCTTGTCTCCATGCCACCCTTCACCGTACTGAGGCCGTCCAGCCAAGTCCATATGTGTAACATGTACAACCTGCACACTCAACATACACATATAAGAACACAAGGGTAAACCTAACTTAAACCCTTTGCCCAAACATCAAAACATTTGGTCACTCCAGACCACAGATTGCCTCAACAATCTCCCCCTTTTTGATGTTTGGCAATACGTTTAAGTTAGGTAAAGCAAAATAGTAGTCAATAGCAAAAACCATGCTAAACAAATGCATATGCAATGCATGTATGGATCCTATCCCAAGGCATCCCATACCTAACCGTCCATGTTAGGACTTTTCCCACACCTAACTTCCCAAGTTAGGAATTTTCACCACTTAACCCTCCAAGTTAGGAATTTTCAACACCTAACCCTCCAAGTTAGGACTTTTCACCAAAATGGGTTTTTTAAAGCTTCTCCAAAGCTCCCCCTACATTGGACTTACAAAGGCTTTTTAAGAACCTCTCCAAGGTTCCCCTTACGCCAAGGATAAGGTTCCACTTACGCCAAGGATGGAGCAACTATGCTCCCCCTTTATCTTAGCTACCCATAAACCTAGGGTTAATAGCAAAGGTGTGCTTGGTTTCCCAACTTAAACCCAACACCTCCCCCTTTGCCTAACATCAAAAAGAACCCAACAATATCCTAATTATTGGTTCTTTCAATCTCTAATGATCATAAACAATGTGTACTAGCCCCCCATACACTTGTTTTGCATCATTTGGACACATACCCAGCTGCTGATACAAAAATCTGATATGACCAGTTGACTGCCCCCCTGGGCAGTCGACTGATACTCTGAAAATCAGAATTTCAGCCTTTCTGACGAAATTTAGAAATGTACCAGAAATTCCAAAAATCTCCAAAAATTCCCAAATTTTGTGGAGACATTTGTGGTACCCATACCCACTTGGGAAAAATACATTCCAAAATGTATCTATCACCATTTCCATGTTTGACACAAAATCCAAAACTAGCTAAAAACTTCAATCAAACCTTGACCTAAAGTCCTAGTTTTGATTTTCTCTTGATGTCTTTGCCCATGCCAACCCACAATGCATCCCTAGCATTGATTTACATGGCAATTACACACCAAAAACCAATTTTCATGTAATATGACCCCAATGTCATATTTCCATGCATGAAACTCAAAAACACCGTGCCAAAACCCAATAATTAAGACTCAAGTCCTTCTCCAATTCTTTTGGCACACTCCATAGTCCATCTAGACCTCTAGGAGCACCCCCTCCCAAGGTCCATTCACCATATATCCCAAAGGCTCCTAGAGCTCCCTCTTGAGCTCTTAGCCCTAGCTACCCCCCAAGGTGACTCAACCATCACTAGGCCACATCGGTGTTCCACCAGTGACTCTTGGCCTACAAACTTGACATCTTAACATTAGACACCTCGTCTTTGGTTAAGTCCTTCTTTTCCCCTTTAAATGGCATCCCCTTGCCATTTTTGGACTCCCCCTTCTTGCCATAATCATATGCTATCCTAGCATATCTCTTTCCCTTGGCATGGGAGACCTTAGATCGGTATCCTAGACCCGATCTATCATTGATGCGGTTTAGCCCACCCAACACCATATCCAAACCCTTAGATCCAATAGTGAATCTCTCTAGGGTCTTTTCCAAAGTATCAAGCCTTGCCCTCAAGGCTTGATTTTCCCTTTCCAAGTTTATAACCTTAGAATTCATATGTCCACCTTGGACATTCCTTGACCTACCCATGTTCCTAGGCACATTCCTCCCTTTCTTGGGATTAGTGCCATGATCCTTAGGTCTAGAAGTCTTGGGTTGATCATGATGCATGCTTCTCCTAGGATTTTGATCTACCTTGTTATTCTTAGTCCTATCATTATACTTAAATCCAAAATTATGCACCATTAAGCATTTTTCATTAAATCTAGCATGCATGGAGGGATGATTGACATTATTTCTAATATGTAATGAGGAACTTGAAATTGAATTACATTTTACCCTAGGGTTAGGAATTACCTCCCTTACCCTTGAAATTCCCCCTTGATATGATCTTCTTCTCTTCTTTCTTTCCTCCTTCTCCCATCTTCTTAGATGCTCCATTTTCTTTATTTCTCCTTTTCTAGGACACTTAGTATGGTAGTGCCCTAGCTCTCCACATGTGAAGCATCGGATCTTCTTCGTTTTAGCTTGGGCCTCTTCATTCCTACAACCCATGTTAGATTTAAAAGAATTTGAAATGAGTTTAGATTGTACCTCCTTTTTACCTTTTGGGCACTTGTCCTTGTAGTGCCCCTTTTCGTTGCAACCAAAACATGTGATATATTCTTTTGATTTGGCTTTGGTGGAGGTTGGAACTTCTTCTTCAACTTTTGATGATGTGGATGCCTCCTCTTGATCCGGTACGGATGAGGGTCTCTCCTCCCCCTCAATTCTTGAAATCGATATCTCCTATTCTTCTCTTGAGGAGGTTGATGATCTTTCACTCTCTCCCTCACTTGAAGATGTAGATACTTCATTTTCTTCTTATTCTTCTTGACTCATTTGACTTTTCTCCTTGGGCTCTTGAACTTGTGTAGGACTTTCATGATATTCTTTCAAATTGCTCCACAGTTCATATGCATTTTGGTATGCCCCTACACAACTCAAATTTTGTTAGGCACAATATCAATCAATATACCCATTACCTTTTCATTTGCCCTTGCTTGTTCTTGTTTCTCTTGATTCCAATACCTACGTCTAAGCCTCTTCTCGTGCTTATCCTTTGGAATCTCGAATGGATCTTCAAGCACGATCCAAAGGTCCCACTCCATTCGAAACCATGCCTCCATTCTCGCTTTCCAATATCTGAAATTCTCATGGTCGTAGACCAGCGGAGTGTATATGTCATCCCCCAACTTATCTTCCATTTTCTTTTTCCTCTAGCGTGTGCTCCCTCAGCGGTTAGTCCGATCAAGAGCAGTCCTCGCTCTGATACCAACAGATGGATCGATCTAGCGTTGCTAGAAGGGGGGTGAATAACAATTTTTCAAACCCCTTTTCTTCCTACACGGTTAATTGCACAGTGGAATATACAATAAAACAAAACTAATAATGAAGAACAACGCTAACAACCTGATTTACTTGGTATCCACCCCGGATGGGTGACTAATCCAAGAATCCATCGGTGGATCACTCCTCGGATAACCTCCGGCTAGCCCTCGTCGCTCCTTGTGGGTGGAAAAACCTCGCCACAATCACTTCGACAAGATCTGGACTCAAGAGACTACTAACAAGCCTTAACCAAGCTTGTTTCGTCAAGAAGCTCAGCCACCACGAAGTCCTCTTTAAATAGGACTCGGGCTGAAACCCTCGCTACCAGTCGACTGGTGCCACTGAAATTCGACCGTTGCACCCCAACGTTCGAATTCTCAGCCAACTCACCAGCCACCTACCAGTCGACTGCCCCCAGGGCAGTCGACTAGTACCAGGCCAGAACCCTTCTGTGAGTTCCATCAGTCGACTGCTCCAAGCCAGTCGACTGGTCTACTCACCCACCTAAGGTTACCCTTCCTTAGTACATTTCACTCCGCACTCAAACCCTAGCATTTCCCGAGTACAATCTCACAGCACTCGTACCCTCACGACTCGACTGACTCTTCATCCGTAGCCTCGACTATTGCCTTCGCGCCCTCTTCATCTTCGGCTCCCGTCCCTCGGATGCACGCAACCCTCCAACTTGCCTTCATGCCATCCTTCACGCATGCCTCGAAGTTTGCACCCATCAGCTCATCGTCCCTGCTCTCCAAGGTCCCTCGGGTGCACACAAGCCTCCAGCTTGTCTCCATGCCACCCTTCACCGTACTGAGGCTGTCCAGCCAAGTCCATATGTGTAATCTGTACATCCTGCATACTCAACATACACATATAAGAACACAAGGGTAAACCTAACTTAAACCCTTTGCCCAAACATCAAAACACTTGGTCACTCCGGACCACAGATTGCCTCAACAGGAGGGATAGATCTCTTCTACTTCACTCTCATCCCTCCGCATAATTTGTTACATACCTAGTGATCGCCTTTATAGTCCACCCTATTGCGGGTGACATTTGAATATATCAAAGTACATAATTCCTTATGTAGGGAACCGTACTAAATTCAGGCATAAGGACTATTAATACTAATAGTTGTCGGGACCGGGTGCATGTTGACATGGATACGGGTTCGTAATTTTAAATTTAATTACGTGCAGCGGAAGGTTTAGCATAAATAATTTCTCAAATTATTTTAACCACGTATCTAGCATGCAACCTTATGTTGTGGAGACATGATCATACATTTAAAATTTTGCAGAAAGTAAACTAATTTACTTAATACCTCGCGTAACTCGTAGAAAGGGACGTGATTCAACCGTAGCGTCCCTTGAAAGCTCCGCCTCTATTCGCGTCCACGCCGAGTTTTCTTCGGGATGACTTCGCAAAGCCACGAGTTTTGTGCTGACAAGAACTACTAGATTCTCCAAAGGCATGACAAGAATACCAAGAGAGAGATGGAAAAACTAACCACCAAACGAAGAATGGAATCAAGATTCCGGGAGGAAGGAAGGAGTTGCGCCCGCTTCTTCTTCTTCTTCGGCCTCTTCTTGGTGGTGGAAGCTTACGGCAAAGGGGGAGGGCTCTAGGGCCGGCGGCACTAGAAGAGGTAGAGGGAGAGAAGGAGAGGGAGAGAGGCTAGGCAAGAATCCTTGATCTCTTGGATTGATTTCCAAGCCTTGCCTTGGTGCCTTTATATAGTAGCCTCTCAATCGCCAAGTCTCCCTTTAACGGAATAAATTTTCATAAGAAATTTATCTTATAAATTTTTCTATGAATTATTCCGTTATGTCAAGTTTTTATTATAACTTAATTTATAATAAAAACAACCATGTCTCCCCTTTTATTATGGAAAGAAATTTCTTTATATAAATTTCTTTATCATGGTAAATCAATCCATTATTGATTTTATAAAATAAAATAAACCAATCTAAGGTTCATTTTAATTTCCATGAAAATAAATTTCTTTATACAAATTTCTTTATATAAATTTCTTTATCCATAATTTTATAAAACAAACCACGCTCGGTTTATTTTATAATTTGAACCAAACAATTTGGTTCTCCCCTTTTATTGTGGCCAGCCAAACAAAGAGGGTGGGGACCCTCTTTGGCCGGCCAAACCAAAGCCTATACCTCAGGAATTAAACTCATTTAATTCGTCCATTAAGTCTTCAAAAGACTTAGCCATTTTATGCTTCCGATGCGTCTCTGAAAAATTCAGATTCGACTTATCTCTCTTGATCGGAAAATCCAATTTTCAACTCATTTTAAATCCCTCGGATCACTCGTAGTGCGTGTGACTAAATAGGCTTTCGATTTATGTTGGCTGTCTATAATCAACCAATTATAGAACGATCATGAGTGACACCTAGTAGTACATCATGATCCCCAATTAATCGAAAGATCAACGGTTGACCTCAGAAATTATTCTGAAACCCTTCAGCAGCTTTAATGAATCGTGCCTCATTCCCTTCACCATCTTATACCCACTTGATTCAGGACACGGTCTATATGTGTCAGTCCCCACTAGGCTGACTACGTCACACCTAGCCCAAGTAATGTCTTTCTCGTCCAACAGATTCTAATTACTCTCATGTTTCTGAGAGATTCATACTCGAAACATGTGATGCTCTGGCCAGAGGCTTCGAGTAACAATCCGACGATAGGCCTTGGGTATACATCTCCTCGCAAGGAGTGGTGAATCCTTTGTAGGTTGTTCAAACATCTTCGGGCACTTCGGCTTATACCCAATCATCCTGGGTCCACACCTCCTTGGAGATGCATGCTTAAGATGTCAAAGTATAAGTCTTTATGACCAAGATGACTTGAACACCGCAAGTCAAAGGAATATCGCACTTAAGCTGCAGTAAAAACTTCACTGACATGTCTATATGTAGACTACCATATGAAGTTTTACAGCCAGTCACTCTAATGAACTAGTTTCCTTAACTAGCATCCATGTTTATCTCCGGACATCCCAATGTCACTAGCCAGTGAGAATCAGCTGATTAGAGAATAACCCATGCTAGTCTCAATAGAATTGATAGTGTCTGTATCTATCAATTCATCGACTAGGGACAATTTCAATACTTCACAATTGCACATGTAGAGATAATCACTAGTTGTGAATTCATCACAAATTCTCTCATGCTGTGAATTGCATTGCGGACATTCAGTAAATGAGTTTAAGATCTCAATCAAATACACAGATATGTATACTCAAATAGTGAATATTCATTTATAAAATAAATGATTACAATCATAAGGCGATTGCCTTAGGACACTTCTCTCATATTACTAACAATAGTCACATGAGAAAGTTTATGACACTCATATAACGATCCATGAAACTCTCTTATGATAGGTCAATTTCGTATTTACATTGTCTAATGTATACCCATGTGCCAACTTGATATCATATATCCACGACATGTGAGCTCAAGTTATCAATTGACCTATATGCTAGTCTCTATGCCTTAGCATTTGTCTCAATCTTGTTGAGCGTTGGTTCGTCCAATTTATCCCATGCGGTTGATAATCCATCTTCTTTGGGAAAGATGAATCCCGTTTGGATTATCATCCATATATCCATATGGGCCTTCAGATAAGATTCCATTTGATTTTTCCAATCTCTGAAATTCTCGCCAGAGAAAAGAGGTGGACGGGCACCGTTCCACTCTTGATTGGCCATTTAATTTTTAAACTGAAAAATTAAAAAAAAACTTGTCCCAAGACTAAGTCTTAGATTAGTAGTGCGGGAAAAATAGTAATAAGAAAAAATTGAGTGGTGTTGCACCAACCTCGATTAACGAGAAAATTACGAAAAAAAATATTAAAATATGAAAAATCCAAAAAAATGCTCAGCTGGTGGTTGCACCAAATTTGAGCCACCCGCTCTGATACCACTTGTGAGATCGGTTAGAATCGATAGAGGGGGGTGAATATCGATCGATAAATTTTCGGAAAATTTAGAGTAATTTACGCAGCGGAAAAATAAATCAATGCTAACACGTTTGTTTTTACTTGGTTCAGAGTCGTAGTAGGCTCCTACTCCTAGGCCCACGGTCCTTGATCGCTTACGATGGGAAATTCTATATTGCGTAAAATTATTACAATTTGAAGTTTGAATATAGAATTAAAATATAATACTTTAATAAAAAGGTTATACCGACGATCGGAGAAAATTGAATGTCGGAGCCGCGGGTCGTCGTTGGCGCTTGAGTCTTGAGCACGGAGCGTTTGGAGCAGAGCGCATGAATGAATTCGTAGAAAGAAGTTGTGTTCTGAAGCAAGGGGTGAACCCCTTTATATAGCCGATGCTAGGGCGCCTGTGTTGAAGGGGGTGTCTGACACATGACCCATTCTGTGCGAACCTCAATCCGCAAATTTAGCCAGCGCTTATCCCTTCAACTGGGGCGCCTGAGCTGACTGGGGCGCCTGTATGAAGATAGGCGCCTCATATGCTGACGTGGAGGCTTGCTTCAAGTGGCATTGGAAAGACCCTTGTGTGGGGTGCTTGTATCAACACAGGCGCCAGTTCAAACAGGCGCCTGACTCTACTCAGGCACCTAGGAGCAGAAACTTCTATCCCTTTGTTCATACAACCAGGGTTAGTTCCAAAACACAAATAACACTTAAATGATATAAGTTTAAGCATGATTAACAGCCTGAGCTGTCTTGGTTCTACCTTTGGGCTTCCTAAATGGAACACTATGTCGAATCGACGCCTAATGTTCCCTCATATGGGGAACGCGTCCTCACCTACTCCTCTCAGGAGAGTTTACCTGTTTGCCAACCGGCTCCTCCGGTTGGACTTTTGCCCAATCCCTCGGATCAGGTCCGCCTGCCTAGTCTACAACCAGGACTTATTGCTCAGCTTCACTCACCAGGTCTTCGGTGCCCAGTCCATGACCAGGACTTATTGCCCAGCTTCACTCACCAAGTCATCGGTGCCCAGTCCACGACCAGGACTTATTGCCCAACCTTATGTCAGGACTTCGTGCTTAGTTGACCTAGTATCAGAGCAAAAGGTTCCACCCTTCCGCCACACTGACATCAAGCATCAATCCTGCCGCCTGCCAAGTAATAAGTTCATATGTTGTAGTTTTTGTATACTTTTCATTATTGACTGCTAGTATCAGTAAGTGAAAGATGATAATGAAGTATGTTAGTATTATTATATGCTATTATGTGCATGATCAGTATATGCTATATGAGTAAGATGACATGATATGACATATCATGATATGAGTATGATGATATGAGAATGATGATAGTGAAGTAATGTAATGTCCTTAGTGAAGTAATGTCATTATTATCTTTATGAGATAATAGTAAGAGAATGACAAGTTGATATCATAGAAAGGCTCAAAACGAGGAGCGAGCTTCTAGAGGGTAAAAGGCAGAGTCAGTACCACCACCAAATCTCTTAGAGGTGGTGGCGCAGTTACAGACATAGTTAACAGAACAATAGCAAGTTATTACCACCTTAATGGCTAACCAGTAAGCTGCTCCCATTACTCCGCCGGTGGAGAATATAGTAGCACCAGTTGTGACCGAAGATCCATCGGTTACATCTGTAGTTCCGGCAAGGGGGGTACGACAAGAAGTATACCTCATCCAATGGTAGGAACTGAAGCCAGAGAACTTCCCAGGCATAAGCGAACCTTGGGACGCAAGCATGGTTCAAAAACTTGGGAAAGCATAGTAGAGCTACTAGACTGGCCTGAGGTAGAGAAGATAAAGTGCGCCTCCTTCTGCCTTACTGGAGATTCTAGAATATGGTGGGAGAGAGTCAGGGCCAAGAGAAATGTCAGCCAGATGACATGGGCCGACTTCGAGACTGAGTTCTTCGAAGAATAATTTCACATGTGAGTAACCAACAAGCATTACGATGAATTCACGGAGTTCGGACAAGGGGACTTATCCGTGGATGAAGCAGTGAAGAAGTTAATCGGTTAGCTCGTCTATGCCTAGAGCTAGTTAGCACAGAAAAAGAGAGAGTCAGGCTAAGGCTCAAGATGTTAAGGCCTGAGATAGCGTTAATTGTGGCTAGCAGTGTTAAGAGGTCGCAAACCTCCGTAGAACTGATAAGTAGTGCTTTGATCACCGAGCACTACTTAAACAGTATAAAGGCCACCAGAAAGGTTGAACGATGAAGTTCTTAACAACCTTACCTTCGAAAGAGGTCATGGCATCTACTCAGTGGCTGAAAGTCGTGCCAATTCAGATTTCCAACCGAGAATGCTATGGTGATTTAGTAGTCCTTGACATGAAGGATTACGATGTCATTTTAGGGATGAACTTCTTGAGCAAGTATAGTGCTTCTATAGACTGCCGCAAGAGGAATGTCAAGTTCACACCAGAAGCAGAACCTCCATTTGAGTTTATTGGAGACCTAAAGAGAAAGACAAAAAGGTTCTTATCTACCTTACAAGCTCAGAGAATGTTAGGGAAGGGGTGCTCTGGTTTTCTAGCTCATATAGTGGATGCAAGTCAAGGAGAAGGGTTGAAGAGAGAAGAAGTGAGGGTAGTCTGTGACTATCCTGAGGTGTTTCCTGAAGAGTTACCAGGACTCCCTCCCAATCGGGAAATTGAGTTTGAAATTGAGTTGGCCCCAGGAACCAACCCAATTTCGAAGGCACCTTATAGCATGGCACCAGCGGAACTGAAAGAGCTGCAAGAACAGTTACAAGAGCTACTCGACAAGGGTTTCATCCGCCCTAGTCATTCACCTTGGGGAGCTCCTGTATTGTTCGTCAAGAAGAAAGATGGATCTATGCGAATGTGCATAGATTATCGAGCTTTGAATAAGGTAACAATCAAGAACAGATATCCTTTGCCAAGGATAGATGATTTATTTGATCAGCTGAAGGGAGCCACAGTGTTCTCCAAGGTAGATCTGCGATCAGGTTACCATCAACTCAAAGTGAAGGAGACTGATGTGCCAAGGACTGCTTTCAGTACAAGATATGGGCACTACGAGTTTGTGGTCACACCCTTTGGAGTGACAAACGCCCCTGCGACGTTTATGGATCTAATGAATAGAGTGTTCAAGGACTTTCTTGACAAGTTCGTCATTGTCTTCATTGATGATATCCTATGTATTCAAAGACTCAGGAAGAACATGAAGAACACCTGAAGATAGTGTTGCAGACCTTACACCAGAGGGAGTTGTACGCCAAATTCTCAAAGTGTGAGTTTTGACTTGACCAGGTGGCATTCCTAGGCCACATCATTTCCAAAGAAGGCATTATGGTAGCCGAGATTGAAGCAGTTAGTAACTGGAGTCGATCAACGAATGCTAGTGAGATCAGAAGTTTTCTGGGTTTAGCAGGGTACTACAGAAGGTTTGTAGAGGACTTTTCAAAGATAGCTTCTCCACTTACAGCCCTTACCAGAAAGAATAAGAAGTATGAGTGGACTGAAGACTGTGAGCAGAGTTTTCTTGAGTTGAAGAAGAGATTGACAAGCGCTCCTATTCTTACAGTACCCGAAGGTGATAAGAGCTTTGATATATACAGTGATGCATCAAAGCTAGGACTTGGAGCCGTACTTATGCAAGAAGGAAATGTCATAGCTTATGCTTCCAGGCAACTCAAGGATTATGAAAAGAATTACCCCACTCATGATCTGGAGTTGGCAGCTGTAGTCTTCACTCTAAAAATATGGAGACATTATCTGTATGGAGTGCAGTGCAAGATTTATACAGATCACCAGAGTCTGAAATATTTCTTCACTCAGAAAGACCTCAATATGAGACAGCGAAGGTGGCTTGAGTTAGTGAAGGATTATGACTGTGAGATCCTTTACCACCCTGGTAAGGCAAATAAAGTAGCAGATGCACTAAGTAGAAAGACTTGTGCCACCTTGATGTCCTTGTCATCATTATCACCACCATTACAGAAGGAAATAGTAGATTATGGAGTTGAGATCATTTATGGGCAGTTAGCTCTATTGACATTAGAGTCAACCTTACTTGAAGATATACAAAAAGAGCAAGCTGAGGATTCTGATATCCAAAGGATCAAGCAAGAGATACAAGAAGGAGAAAGTAAAGAGTTTAGAGTATCTGACAGTGGGATACTCTATTATGGTGACCGTTTATGTGCCCCCAATAGTGAAGAGCTGAGAAAGAAGATTCTTGAAGAAGCCCATAGAACTCCCTACTCAATGCACCCGGTTCCACTAAGATGTACCAGGACTTGAAAAGAAGATATTGGTGGCCTGGAATGAAAAGAGACATAGCCAAGTATGTCAGCACCTGCCTGACATGTCAGAGAGTTAAAGCAGAACACCAGAGACCAGGAGGTGTCCTATAGCCCATTCAGATTCCAGAGTGGAAATGGGAAGACATTGCCATGGATTTCATAGTTGGTCTACCAAAGACAACTAATGACTATGACGCTATTTGGGAGATAGTAGACAGATTGACCAAGTCTGCCCACTTCTTGGCAATCAGAGTGTCTTACTCAATTGAAAAGTTAGCCCAGTTATATGTGCAGGAAGTGATCCGACTACACGGAGTCCCGAAGACCATTATCTCTGATAGGGATGGTCGTTTCACTTCACACTTTTGGGAGTGCGTACAGACAGTGTTAGGCACCAAATTGAAATTCAGCACAGCTTTCCATCCCCAAACTGATGGACAGACAGAGAGAGTGAATCAAGTTTTAGAAGATATACTCAGAGCTTGTGCATTAGACTTCAAGGGAAGTTGGTGCAAGTATTTGTGTTTAGCTGAGTTTGCCTACAACAACAGTTACCAAGCCACTATTGGTATGGCGCCCTACGAAGCTCTTTATGGCAGGAGGTGTAGATCTCCCCTCTTTTGGTATGAAGGTAGTGAGAAGAATGAAATGGGGTCTCAGACTAACCTTATAGATGATACCACAGAAGCTATAAAGAGTATCCGCCAGAGAATAGAAGCTGCTCAGAGTAGGCAGAAGAGTTATGCCGATGTACACCGTAGACCGTTAGAGTTTGAAGTTGGGGACACAGTTTTCCTTAAAGTAGCTCCTATGAAGGGTGTAATGAGATTTGGCAAGAAAGGCAAGCTAAGTCCTCGATACATAGGACCCTACCTAGTGACGAAAAGAGTTGGCAAAGTAGCTTATGAGTTGGAGCTACCTCCAGAGATGTCCGCAATACACAATGTGTTCCATGTCTCAATGCTAAAGAAGCATATCCCAGATACCAACCAAGTTATTGAGCCACAGAGGGTACAAGTTCAGGAAGATCTCAGTTATGAAAGTCGACCTATTCAGATAATAGATCGAGCAGATAAGAAGCTGAGGAACAAAGTGGTACCACTAGTAAAAGTCTTATGGTTGAATCAGAAGTATGAAGAGGCAACTTGGGAATCAGAAGATAGCATGAGGCAAAGGTATCTAGAGTTGTTCTAAGTTCGAGGATGAACTTTTTATAAGGTAGGGAGGATTGTAACACCCAATAATTTTCTGGTATTATTAGGAATTTTTCAGAATTTTTCTAGCATTTTTCGGAATTAAAAAAAAGAAAATAAAATAAAGGGTTGGGCGGGGTTTTATCTCGCAACCACAAGGCAAAGCAAGCCCTTAAGGGAGTTGGGGTAACCAGCTGGGCAAGGGTATCAAGCACAGAAAAAGATGAAGCGAATTAATGTTATAGTTGATTTAGCCCGTTTCATGAAGAGGTATTTAAACTTCCGCTTAAGTCACGTTAAGTCCCCGATTAGGTTTTGTGGCCCCGATTAGGTTTTGTGGCTGCGCGAAAAATAGAGGACGAGGAAGGCTGCAAAAACAGAGAGAAAGCCATAGTTTTCTTCCTTCTCCTTCTTCTTCCTCTTGAGTAAAGAACCTAGGGTTCCTCCCCTAGGGCCAAGGAGTGGAAGTTCTCGCAAGGAAGAGGAAAGGAGTCCTACGCTAGGGTTTTTATCTCTATTTAGTGAGTTTTCATCAAGAAAAGGGTAAGTAAATCACTCACCTACAATAGAAGTAGTTTCGTATGTAGTTTCTCGTTGTAGAACCATGATTTTGTGATCTAAGTGCATGCTTTAAGAATATTGTTTTATTGTGTGATTTATGTTTCTAAAGAATACATGTTTTTTATCATAGAACTTGAATTTGAGTAGGTTTTGCATGTTTGACCTAAGCATGATAAGACCAAGTTCTTGAAAAGTCCCAAAAATGAGTTTTGGGTTAAGGGCACACAAGGTGCTCGATGAAAGTTCCAAGCAAGAAAGGTAAAGTTTTGTAGTGCAAAAAGTTATGCAAAAAGAAAGATAGCTTAATAAGTATAAGCTTTATGAGTAAGAAAGTATTTTACTTTTGTAAAGTGACATCTACCGGGCAAAAGAGAGGCCCACAGAAAGTTAGAAAGAAGCTCTAATAGGGTGCGGTGGCTAGCTACCCCGAAACCTATTAGAGAAGCTCTAATAGGGTATAGTGTCAAGGCCTGAGAAAGTTGATTATTATTTTGAAGTATATGAATATATGTAAGTGTTTCAATTTCCTTAAGTGCATGTTTTTGGTTATGTATGTTGACATGGCTATGTTATAAGCATGTTAAAGAAAAAGAGCAAAGAAGTTAGTGTTTTAAAGTATGAAAATATATCATTAGTAAGTTTCAAAAGAAATCATGAGCATGTTAAGTTTGCAAGTGTTTTGATGCTAGTAAATGTTTTCAAGCATGATTGAGATTGATAAGTGTATGAAAGTTCCCATGTGCAAATATTTCCAAGTGCATGTATTTTGAAGCAAGCATTCTTTGAAATGAGCATGTTTATTATCGATAACATGGAATTGTGAGTTAGGATTTACTTACTAAGCAATTCGCTTATTAGTTGCATTTCCTTCTATTGCAGATAAAGGTAAAGAAAAAGCATAAGCTATGGAGGCGAACGGGACTTGCATTGATGTTCAATGGTGGCGGAACCGTGGAAGAAATCTTTGGGATAAGTCTTAGAGGCGTTTTGATTTATAGAAACTCATGGTTGATGTTTTGGATTGGTAGGATGTGATCACCTTATTTAAACTTTACATGGAGTCAAAGTTGGGTACAAAGTTAGTAGGGATTGCATGTGTTTTGATAAGTTTGTTAAATTTTGTAGAAATCCTAATTTCAAGTTATTAGATTCGTTTTGAGTTGTTAAGATGCTTATAAAACTAGTATGGAGTTTAGTTTTGGAGTTGTTTCATTATATGCATTGGAAGAGTATGAATTATGGACCCTTGGAAGGAGTTCTCAGGTCTGAAACTGCAGTTTTCAGGCGTGCCAGTCGACTGGTTCAGAACCAGTCGACTGCGATATCGAACAGAACCTTCTGTTCGATGCACCAATGGACTGCCATAAGGCCAGTCGACTGGTGCCGGGCGCAGAAAGTTTCTGTGGCCGATACCAGTCGACTGCCTATCTAGCAGTCGACTGGTACCATTGAAAAGAAAGTGTTGTAGAGCAGATGGTTAGTGCTTTAGTTTTACAACTAAGAGGTCTAGGAGTCAAATCCGTGCAAAGCAAATAAAATGAAAGTTTTTTTTTAAAATGTTGTTTTTTGGAAAAAAAAGAAAAAAATCAGATCAAGTTAAGAGAAGTCAAGTAGTTGTAACCTAAGGCTAAGAATAAGGTAAAGTTAAGGTTATGTAAAAGTGACGTCCGCTTTGAGGGAGAGGAGTTAAGGCGGGTCGTCACACTTGCTTCGAGTGGCTTTGGAAAGACCCTTGTATGGGGTGCTTGTATCAACACAGGCGCCAGTTCAAACAAGCGCCTGACTCTACTCAGGCGCCTAGGAGCAGAAACTTCTATCCCTTTTTTCATACAACCAGGGTTAGTTCCAAAACACAAATAACACTTAAATGATATAAGTTTAAGCATGATTAACAGCCTGAGCTGTCTTGGTTCTACCTTTGGGCTTCCTAAATGGAACACTATGTCGAATCGACGCCTAATGTTCCCTCATATGGGGAACGCGTCCTCACCTACTCCTCTCAGGAGAGTTTACCTATTTGCCAACCGGCTCCTCCGGTTGGACTTTTGCCCAATCCCTCAGATCAGGTCTTCCTGCCCAGTCTACAACCAGGACTTATTGCTCAGCTTCACTCACCAGGTCTTCGGTGCCCAGTCCATGACCAGGACTTATTGCCCAGCTTCACTCACCAAGTCATCGGTGCCCAGTCCACGACCAGGACTTATTGCCCAACCTTATGTCAGGACTTCGTGCTTAGTTGACCTAGGACTTTTCCTGCACACTCGAGTAACATCGTTAGATCACACCAAAACCCTAACTTATGACCCTTTGCCATTATCAAAACACAAGTTCGATCTTGGTGCTTCCGGCACCAACATATTATTCTCTATATCATCTCACTATCGATTCAACCAATCGATATGATATAGATAAGAACGTACTATCCAAGGACATTATTATACTTAGTTATTTGACACAAATATAAAGTATAATAACCAAACTTGTCTTTATTAATAATAGAATATGATACAAAAGTCCTTAGTCAATCATCACATATGGCTTTAGGAACCCTACTAACAATCTCCCACTAGCAGTAGTGTCAATCACTTTAATATCTAATACCCAGTGACCTAGTGTGACCATCATGCTTCCTTTGTGCCAAAGCCTTGGTCAAAGGATCTGCAATGTTAGCATCAATGGGTACTCTGCATATCCTCACATCTCCTCTATCGATGATCTCTCGAATGAGATAGAAGCGTCGTAGTATGTGTTTGGTCCGCTGATTAGAGTGAGGTTCCTTAGCCTGTGTAAAAGACACATTGTAGTCACAATAGAGGTCTATCGGGTCTGTTATACTAGGAACCACACCGAGCTCTGTAATGAACTTTTAGATCTAAACAACCTCCTTTGCTGCATCAGACGCAGTAATATACTTAGCCTCTGTTGTAGAATCTGCGACTGTGTCCTGCTTCGAACTCTTCCAGCTCACAGCGCCGCCATTCAAGAAAAATAAATACCCTAACTATAATCTGAAATCCTCCCTGCCAGATTGGAAGTTTGCATAACAATAACCCTTTACAACTAGCCCCTCATCGCCTCTAAATATCAAGAAATAATTTTTCGTCCTTTGTATGTACTTAATGTAGGACCGGTGCCGTCGATAGAGGGGGGGTGAATATCGACCGTTGAAAAATCTTCGAAAACTTCATAAGACTTTCGTTCGTACTGGACTCAGAGTGTTAGTGCAGCGAAAAATAAAATAAAACGAATACAAGGACACAGAGGGATTTATTTACTTGGTTCCTAACCCCCCAAGGTCAGTACGTCCAAGGCCTATGTACTCAGCGTGAGTCCACTATTGGTCTCCTTTCCCGAATTTTCGGAAGCGGAGAAAACCCCGTCTTACAGTGTAGAAGTACAATCGAAAGTATAGCAAAGTAAGTACAGAATAATAAATGCAAACCGAACAACTAAGGTTTGAAACTCGGCCGATCTGGACCTCCGAAGTGTCGTGCACTTCCTCCTGGAGCCTGCCGGTTGTAGAGCCTCGTCTTTAGTGTGTTGTCGTCGGTCAGAATGCTCAGAATCACTTTCAAAAGTTGTGTCTGAAGCAGAGGGGTTGAAGCCCCTTATATAGGCTTCATACGGGCGCCTGATATGTTGGGGGCGCCCCTACAGACTCGGGCAAATCTTATCCCCGCACAGACCTCGACGCGGCTGATAAAACCTCTGACCAGGGCGCCTCGGACCTCCCAGGCACCTGAGTGAAGGCTTATCTATGTTTCTGTTAGTGATATGAGAAAAGTGTCCTAAGGCAATCGCCTTATAATTGTAATCATTTATTTTAATAAATGAATATTCACTATTTGAGTATACATGTTTATGTATTTGATTGAGATCTTAAACTCATTTACTGAATGTCCGCAATACAATTCACAGCATGAGAGAATTTGTGATGAATTCACAACTAGTGATTATCTCTACATGTGCAATTGTGAAGTATTGAAATTGTCCCTAGTCGATGAATTGATAAATACGGACACTATCAATTCTGTTGAGACTAGCATGGGTTATTCTCTAATCAGCTGATTCTCACTGGCTGGTGACATTGGGATGTCCGGAGATAAACATGAATGCTAGTTAAGGGAACTAGTTCATTGGAGTGACTGGCTGTAAAACTTCATATGGTAGTCTACATATAGACATGTCAGTGAAGTTCTTTCTGCAGCTTAAGTGCGATGTTCCTTTGACTTGCAGTGTTTAAGTCATCTTGGTCATAGAGACTTATACTTTGACATCTTAAGCAAACATCTCCAAGGAGGTGTGGACCCAGGATGATTGGGTATAAGCCGAAGTGCCCGAAGATGTTTAAACAGCCTACAAAGGATTCACCACTCCTTGCGAGGAGATGTATACCCAAGGCCTATCGTCGGATTGTTACTCGAAGCCTCTGGCCAGAGCATGACATGTTTAGAGTATGAATCTCTTAGATACATGAGAGTAATTAGAATCCGTAGGACGAAAACACGTTACTTGGGCTAGGTGAGACGTAGTCAGCCTAGTGGGGACTGACACACATAGACCATGTCCTGAACCAAGTGGGTATAAGATGGTGAAGGGAATGGGGCACAATTCATTATAGCTGCTGAAAGATTTCAGAATTGTTTCTGAGGTCAACCGTTGATCTTTCGATTAATTAGGGATCATGATGTACTACTAGGTGTCACTCATGATCGTTCTATAATTGGTTAATTATAGACGACCAACATAAATCGAAAGCTTATTTAGTCACACGCACTACGAGTAATCCGAGGGATTTAAAACGAGTTGAAAATTAGATTTTCCAATCAAGAGAGTTTAGGTTTGGTTGAGCCAAACGATAAGTCGAATCTGAATTTTTCAGAGACGCATCGGAAGCGTAAAATGGCTAAGTCTTTTGAAGACTTAATAGATGAATTAAATGAGTTTAATTCATTGGGGCATGGTCTGGATAGGCCGGCCAAAGAGGGTCCCCACCCTCTTTGCTTGGCAGGCCACAACAAAGGGAGGGAACCAAATTGTTTGGTTCAATTTATAAAATAAATCAAGTGTGGTTTGTTTTATAAAATTATGGATAATATAAATTTTTATATAAATCAAGGTTTGGTTTATTTTCATGGAAATTAAAATGAACCATGGATTGGTTTATTTTATTTTATAAAATCAATCATGGATTGATTTACCATGATAAAGAAATTTATATAAAGAAATTTATATAAAATTTATTTTTCATGAAAATTAAAATGAACCAGGGATTGGTTTATTTTATTTTATAAAATCAATCATGGATTGATTTACCATGATAAAGAAATTTATATAAAATTTATTTTTCATGGAAATTAAAATGAACCATGGATTGGTTTATTTTATTTTATAAAATTAATCATGGATTGATTTACCTTGATAAAGAAATTTATATAAAGAAATTTATATGATAAATTTCTTATGAAAATTTATTCCATAAGAAAAAAGGAGACTTGGTTGATTTTTATCATGAATTAAAATATGATTTTAATCATGATATAAAATCAAGACTTGGCATGATGGAATAAGTTATAGAAAATTTATATGATAAATTTCTTATGAAAATTTATTCCATAAGAAAAAAGAGACTTGACGGTTGAGAGACCACTATATAAAGGACCCAAGGCAAGGCTTGGAATTCATTCGAAATAATCCAAGTATTCTTGCTTGGGCTCTCTCCCTCTCCTCCCTTCTCTTGGTTGGCCTCTCCCTTCTTCTCCCTTCTTCTTTCCGTGAGCACAAGGAGAAGCACCGAGGCGACGAAGTTCTTCCGTTGGGGCGATCTTCCTCTCTGGCCATCATCACCTTGGGATTGGGCGCAAGTCATCTTCCTCCTCCTCGCCGGAATTGTGATTCCGACCAACCTTAGTGGTGAGTTTTTCCGATATGATTACTTCTCTCTTGGTTTCTTGTTGCGTTCTCGGAGAATCTAGTAGTTCTCAAGAAGATGAAACTCGTGTCTTTGCGAAGTCATCCCGAAGAAACTCGGCGTGGACGTGAATAGAGGTGGAGCTTCCGAGGGACGCTTACGGTTGGATCTCGTCCCTTCCTTCGAGTTACGTGAGGTAACACGTAAATTAGTTTACGTTTCTGTAAAATTTTAAATATATGATCATGTCTACACAAGATAAAGTTTCATGCTTAGATGTGTGGTTAAATAATTTGAGAAATTATTTATGCTAAACATTCCGTTGCACGTAATTAATTTTAAAATTACGAACCCGCATCCATGTCAACATGCACCCGGTCCCAACAGTGGTATCAGAGCGAGGTTAGTGTTCGACATAATCATATAATTGTTTTGCGGAAAACCTTGTCAACATGCACCCGGTTCCAGTTATGGTAAATTTTTAGATTTAGGAATTTCAAAGTTTGGAAATCCTCATGAAATTTCGTAAACTTTTGAAATATCCCTGTTTCTGAAATTTTATGATAATTGTGAAAACTTTTCATTTTTGGAAACTTTCCAATTTTAGAAATTTCCAAATTTTGGAAATTTTCTAATTTTAGAAATACGTAAGTTTTCTTTGTACCAGAAACTTACAATTATTTTGAATTTTTTTTATTTTTGGAAACTTTCCATTTATGGAAAGCTCGCAATTTTGGGCACTTTCTTTCAAGAAAGTCTAGATAAATTATGGGAATATTAATTGGCATTTAAATTCATAATTGGAAATTAAATTATTTATAAAATTATTTATTTTGGATTGAGTCTCGGGGAGCCGTCCAATTTAAAGATAGTTGTTATAATTAAATTTCCTAAATTGAATTTAAATTGTCAAATGTTTAATTTGGATTGAGCCTCGGGGAGCCGTCCAAATGATATTATTAATAAATTCTTATTTTGGATTGAGCCTCGGGGAGCCGTCCAAATTAAGTTATTTATTGATATTAATTTTCCATAAATAAAATATGTGATCAAATCTTGGAAATTTTTGAGGTGATTCTCAAATGATAATTTCCTTATTTGATTTATGAGGTGATGCTCTTACATATTATTGTCTCCATAATTAATTAGGAAAATTATTTCCTATAGAGTATATTTCCTTAAATAAGATTTTCATGAAAATAATATGTGGTTGAATTAAGGGAATCTGTCTCTTAATTTAATAAGATTTGATTTAGAGAAATCAAAGTCTTAAACATATTATTTCCGAAATTGATTATGACAATTTAGGAAATTGTTTCCCAAAACAATTCCTTGAATAAAGTGTGAAATTAGAATTAGAAAATCCGGTTCCTAATTCAATTAATGAGACTTGATAAATTAAGTCACATACATACTTTATTAAGGAAATCGTTAGAACATGACATAATTATATGTCATGAATGTGCTTAAAAGAAAAGGATGAGACCCAAAACCCCTTACAAAATATTAAGGCCAACACCTTCCATTAATATGGTTAGAACCGGAGTTTTGTTTCTCGTTTGGGTTGATGGACACATCCATGCCCGGCTTGAACCTCAACATGTTCAAACCATGGAATTAGTTTATGATTAATATAGTTGAAGTCAGAGGTCAATCCTTAGTTTTGGTTGTTGGACACATCCAAGCCTGACTAAATGGTTGAATGAGCTCCAACCATATTAAAACTATTTCTTGATTAATGGGTCAGCCTTAAGCTTGGAGCATCGATTTGTTGTGCCACAGCCAAGGTTGATGTAAAGAGAAGTGCAGTTGGGTGCTATGTATACTGTTGCATACATGTTAATGAGTTGACAACCCAATGATTTATGCAAACATTCAATTAGTTGATAGCATAATGTCATAGTTACATATATGTAATATGTAATCGGTATAATTACCTACCTTCATAGCTAAGAATAACTTGATGGCCCCAGCTATGGTTGTTCTTATCTATGGTTGGATATCAACCTATTTGGAGATGTTCCTACGATCTCACGAATTGATAAAAAGGGTTATTCAATTTGAAAAATAAATAGGATTTCATTAATGTATATTGATGCATTCTTCTCATCACATAACCTCAATTTGTATTTCTAGGATAATCACCTGATCATGTCTTCTCTGAATTTGCGTTCCATTTTGGACACCAATAAGTTAACTAAGGACAAAAGGATTGAAAAAGCACCAAAATGCACTTGCCATCACTGTAGCAAGAAGGGCCACTGGCAAAGAAACTGCAAGATTTATCTTGAGTCCTTGAAGAAGAAGGCATCTGATTCCCCATCCTCTTCAGGCATCTTCGTTATTGAATGTCACTCTATTTCCTCGTACACATGGGTACTTTATACTGGGTGTAGCTCACATATATGTAATGACATACAGGGGCTAAGAAGACTCGTCAAGGAAGAAGCGAATTTGCGAGTTGGAAATAAAGCAAAGATTGCTGCTGTTTCCATCCGAACATATTTGCTAAAGCTCCCTACCGGACCTGTCTTAGAATTGGATAATTGTTATTTTGTTCCTTCATTAATAAAGAACATTGTATCTATTTCATGCTTGAATGAAAAGGGTTACCATTTAACTTTTAGTAACAATTGTTGTTACATAACTTTAAATGGTGTTCTTTATGGGACCAGAACTTTATGCAATGGTATCTACACGTTAGATTTATCTGGTGACATTTTCAATATCGAAGTTAGCAACAAACGTGCTCGAATAGATAATCAAATAGACTCCTATACGTGGCATTGTCGTCTTAGCCATGTAAGTAAGAAACGCATGACCAAATTACACCGATGTGGAATTCTGGAAACATTTGAACCCGGTTCATTTGATACATGCGAATCATGCTTAAAAGGCAAGATGGCCAAATTACCCTTTTCCGGAAAAGGTAAACCAGTGGGAGAATTGCTTGTATAATACATACTGATGTATGTGGACCAATGTCAACTCTTGCATAAGGAGGTTATAGCTACTTCATTACCTTTATCGATGATCACTCACGATTCGGGTATGTGTTCTTAATGAAACACAAATCTGAAGCTTTTGAGAAATTCAAAGAGTTCAGAAGTGAAGTAGAGAAATAGCTTGGCAAAAGTATTAAGATACTTCGATCCGATCGGGGTGGTGAATACTTAAGTCAAGAGTTTCAAGATTATCTTAGGGACAATGGGATATTGTCTCAATGGACTCCGCCATATACACCACAGCATAATGGTGTATCTGAGAGGCGTAACCGAACCTTGATGGACATGGTTAGATCTATGATGAATCATGCAACTCTTCCAAAATCCTTTTGGGGCTATGCGCTTAAGACAGCTGTTTACTTGCTAAACAGAGTCCCGACCAAGGTAGTCTCTACTACTCCATATGAGACATGGAATAGTAAGAAACTCATTATCTCACCTAAAGATATGGGGTTGTCCTGCTTATGTGAAGCGGACTATATCAGACAAATTGGATGCTAAGTGTGATAAATGTCTATTTATTGGATACCCTAAGGAAACGAAGGGTTACCAATTCTATCATCCCTTGGAACAAAAGGTGTTTGTTTCAAGGCATGCTGTATTTCTGGAAAAAGAATTTCTTTTACAAGAAAACAGTGGGAGTGGCATTGAACTTGATGAAGTTCAAGAAACTCCAATAGACATTACAGAGACACCTAGTCTAGACCCACAACCAATAACTCATAATGATGAGCTATGAGTTGAACCTAAAACAATACCACTTCTTCGTAGGTCTGATAGGACACGCAATATTCCAGAGAGATACGGATTTCTCATAAGTGAATCGAACGACGTGTTACTCATTAGTGATGACGAACCTATCAGTTATGAAGATGTTCTGAAAAATTCAGAAAGGAATAAATGGCTTGAAGCCATGAAGTCGGAAATGGATTCCATGTACAAAAATCAAGTATGGGACATGGTTAACCCGCCTGAAGGGATTAAGCCCATAGGGTGCAAGTGGGTTTTCAAGAAGAAAACCGACATGGAAGGTAATGTTGTTACCTTTAAGGCTAGATTAGTGGCAAAAGGATATCGTCAGAAACAAGGAATTGATTATGATGAAACCTATTCGCCAGTAGCTATGCTTAAATCCATTCGGATGCTCCTTGTCATAGCAGCTCATTATGATTATAAGATATGACAAATGGATGTGAAAACAGCTTTCCTTAATGGAAACCTGCTTGAGGATGTATACATGATACAACCTGAAGGTTTCACATCGATTGATAAAACCAAAGTATGCAAGCTTCGACGATCCATATATGGACTAAAGCAAGCATCCAGGAGCTGGAACATCCGTTTTGATGAGACAATCAAAGAGTTTGATTTCTCACAAAATCCTGACGAACCTTGTGTGTACAAGAAGGTTAGTGGGAGTGCAGTCGTGTTCCTAGTGTTATATGTCGATGACATATTACTTATAGGAAATGATATATCAGTCTTACAGTCAGTTAAAATTTGGTTGTCCAAAACTTTCTCCATGAAAGACCTGGGAGAAGCAACCTATATCCTTGGGATTAGAATCTATAGAGATAGATCAAAACGATTGCTTGGTCTTTCGCAGTCTACATATATAGACCGAGTGCTAAAAGGGTTTAGCATGTCGGAATCCAAGAAAGGTTACCTTCCCATCAGGCATGGGATCAACCTTTCAAAGTCTTTGTGTCCGTGCACAGAAGACGAGAGGATTTGCTTGAATAAGATTCCTTATGCATCCGCGATAGGATCTATCAAGTATGCTATGTTATGTACTAGGCCCAATGTATCGTATGCTCTGAGCGTCACAAGAAGATACCAGTCTAATCCAGGAATGGATCATTGGGCGGCTGTCAAGACAATCCTCAAGTACTTAAGAAGAACTAAGGATGTGTTCATAATATATGGAGAAGGTGATATGGTAATACATGAGTATACAGATGTCAGTTTCCAGACAGATAAGGATGATTCCAAATCTCAGTCCAGATACGTATTTATTTTGAATAGAGGCGCAATAAGTTGGAAGAGTTCCAAGCAAGACACCGTAGCGGATTCTACCTCGGAAGCGGAATATATTCCAGCTTCGGAAGCAGCAAAGAAAGCAGTCTGAATCAAGAAGTTTGTCTCAGAACTTGGTGTGGTTCCAACCATTGATGAAGCAATACCGGTTTATTGCGACAACAATGGAGCTATTGCACAAGCGATGGAACCAAGGTCTCATCAACGATCCAAACATGTGCTTCGCCGCTATCATCTGATCAGAGAGATTATAAGTAGGAATGATATACAAATTGAGAAAATTCCTACTGAAAGGAATTTAGCAGATCCTTTAACTAAGGTCATGCCTCAAAGCAAGTTTGAGGGTCATATTAGTGCCTGTGGTATTGGATACCGTAGCGATTGGCATTAGGCCAAGTGGGAGTTTCTTAGTGATATGAGAAAAGTGTCCTAAGGCAATCGCCTTATGATTGTAATCATTTATTTTAATAAATGAATATTCACTATTTGAGTATACATGTTTATGTATTTGATTGAGATCTTAAACTCATTTACTGAATGTCCGCAATACAATTCACAGCATGAGAGAATTTGTGATGAATTCACAACTAGTGATTATCTCTACATGTGCAATTGTGAAGTATTGAAATTGTCCCTAGTCGATGAATTGATAAATACGGACACTATCAATTCTGTTGAGACTAGCATGGGTTATTCTCTAATCAGCTGATTCTCACTGGCTGGTGACATTGGGATGTCCGGAGATAAACATGAATGCTAGTTAAGGGAACTAGTTCATTGGAGTGACTGGCTGTAAAACTTCATATGGTAGTCTACATATAGACATGTCAGTGAAGTTCTTACTGCAGCTTAAGTGCGATGTTCCTTTGACTTGCGGTGTTCAAGTCATCTTGGTCATGGAGACTTATACTTTGACATCTTAAGCAAGCATCTCCAAGGAGGTGTGGACCCAGGATGATTGGGTATAAGCCGAAGTGCCCGAAGATGTTTAAACAGCC